>JBAMCK010001026.1:0-61540 GCA_037075185.1 Drosophila pseudotalamancana | reverse complement strand
ATTGCTGGCGCCAGCGAGAGCGTGAGAGTGAGAGCGAGAGTGAGCCGCAGCAACGGCGACAGCAGCAGTAGCGGAGCCTAAGAGAGGGAGAGCGCGCCCGTTGGCAGCCACATGGCAGCGTCAGCATGGTTCTAAGTTGTAGCGTATCTGTATCTGTATCGTGATTGAGCATAGCCGACGCGTGTTGTTCTTCTTGTTATTGTTGTTGTCTTTATGTGTGTTTGCCCTTAGCCGCTGGGCGCTCTCACACTCACACACACACGCATACAGAAGCACGCTCTCGCTCTGCCACTATTGCTGGCAGCGAGCGCATTTTGTACACTTTGCAACGAGCGCGTGTGCCCAGTCAGAGTCAGATGAACAGCCAAAGCCGTGTGGACGCAAACTAAATACAAACAACAAAATTGGCAAAGAAAATTCAATAAAAAAATATGTGCAAAAATCGTATTAATTAATAACAAATTGCTCACGTCATTTGAAATATGTTTGTAAATTAATTATTATCGTTGAGCAACGGTCGATTTGTAACCAAACCAAAAAGTTCCGCAACCCAAGCACGTGTGTCAAATAAGAACATTTAGTTACAAAAGTAAAAAAGCAAAAACAAAAAAAAAAAGGTCTTTTCTTTGGCCTGACAACCAAAGCAAACGGCAACAGCAGCAAACGACGACGACGACAACAGTGCTTGTCTCTGCGCGCGTGTGTGAGTGCTGTGCGAGTTTTTTATATGTGTATTTGTGCGGGCGTTCATAGTGCAAAAAGCATTAGCAGCAGCAACTATAACAAGCATTAGCAACAACATTGACAGGCGAATAAAACAAACAACGAAAACGCAAAAGGAAACACAACAGACACACAGCAAATCAGCTGACTCGTGCGCATTCTCTCTCCCTCTCTCTGTCTTACTCTTCGTGTCTCTCTATTTTGGGCACTCTCTGAATTGCATCCTAGCTGCAGCGGAAGCTTCGCTCATTTGTGTAGAGATTTAACGGCTTCCGCATCCTACGCGACCCAACGAACTTCGAAACCGCCAGCCAAGTGCACTTATATTTGTCGAATTGCGTGCGTATATGTGTGTGTCTGTGTGTGCGTCTCGCTCTTGTCACATGCGCGCTCAGTCAGCATAGGCAGCGGCAGCGGCAGCGACAGCGACACCGACAGCGGCTACGTTGACGACACCCACAACGCCCGAAGACGATACAAAGCGAACAGTCGTCGTCAGGCAGCGGCAGCAGCAGCGTCAGCAGCAGCAGCAATACCCAAAAACACGCCACGCGCTCTAACAACAACAACAACAGCAACAGCAACACCAACAACAACAACAGTAACAAGAACAGCCACACCAATTCTTTGGCCACAACAAGGACAACTGTCAGTGAAACGCCAGCGAAACGCGCGCGTTTTTTAACGCCTTCATCAATTTGTGCAAAACCAACAACAACAAATACACCTTTGTGTGTATTTGTGCGTGTGCGTGTGACTGTTTGCGTGCGTGTGTGTGTATGTCGGTGAGCTGTCAACATTTTTCATCGATTTTCGGCTCGTGTCGTCGTGTGTTGTTCGCTCGTCCTGTCGTACGCGTGTCTTTCTGTACATGTGTGTGCGTTTGCGCGCGCGTATGCCCATGTATGTGTGTGTAACTGTGTGAGTGAGTGCTAGCGTGTGTAGGTGTGTGTGTGTGTGTGTGTTTAGGTATACTACTACACACCCGCTCACCACCAGCCGTACCAACGCGCTCTCGATCAGGCAAAGCTCAAAAAGAAACGAGACAAAAAAACACTTGCTGTCTCTGTCGCACGCCGGGCGCTGAATTCCGCACTATACTCCAACCCCACAACTTCCACTCGCACATGCAAATAAAAAAAAAGCTACACATAACTGTTTATTAAGTTTGTAAACTATGCAAATGCCATACTAGTGCTTTATAACTGTACAATAAATACCAACTACTACAACAACAACAACAACACGAGAGAACGCTCTCTATAAAAAAGCAATTGATTTTATTTTTAGTGCCACAGAAAATACAAAACAAAAGTCAAGAAAAAGCCTACAACAACGTTAAACGTTCAACAACAACAACAACAACAAAGCCATGAGAAACTGTCAACACAAATAGTAGAAGAAATAACAGATATAAAGATATAAAAGAAATACAAGAAATTCAAACGCAGCGGCATTTGAAAGAACGCAATCTACAAATAAATAAAAAAAATTATATATATACGTAGATATATAAAACACACGCTTTAAAAATAGCGCAATTAGCAAATGAAACAAATTGAAACAACAACAACGCAACTAAATTAAACTACAACAACAACAACAACAACAAAACTATTAAATAAAAATAAATAAAAAATCACTTAAGAAGAAAAACTAGAGCAAAAAATATTGAATTTTTGTTTCGTGTTGTTATTTTTGATGAGAAGCACATTTTTTACTGTTATTTGCCAACGCCTGTTATTGTTAACAACAAAACACAAAAACAACAAAAATCATAAGGAAAAGAAACACAAATAAAATAAAATTGTTAAATAAATTCGCGGTGCCTTTATTTATAGCGAGCAGCATAAATAATTAAATAAATAAATATATATATATATATATATATATATATACATATTAAATAAGTAAATAAATTCTAATATAAATATATATATATTTGCATACATATATGTATGTGTGTATGTATGTAAACAACAAACATATTTAGCAAAGCAATAAAAAACGTTAACGTGCAATATTTAAAGTTTACATTAAATTTAGCATAAAACATTAATTTTTTCTACATTGTGATTGCAACAACAAAAACAACAACAGAAGTTAATAACAAAATAAGTTAACGCCAGCAAATAAATCAAAAAGGAAAACAAAAACATCAAGTTTTTTGCGTTGTTATTAATTATTAATTAAAATAAGCAATTATTATAAATATTGTTGTGAGTCGGCTTTATGCCCCGTGTTCTAACGAAAGTATAATTACAAAATTAAAAATTAAAATAAAATACAATAAAATATTAAACGAAACGAAACGAAACGAAACGAAACTGAAAGTTAAATAAAATATATATTAAAGTTGGTCTCAACTTTTGTTTTAATTTCGTGTATAATCACAAAATTCACAAAATTTTTATGAAAAAATGAGCGACAGGGAGCGATCGTCCCCAACACTGATCGAAACTGGCTTAAAAAACTTAATTGGCGGCCGTGATGGTAATTATCCACTGATCAGCGGCATAAATGGTAAGTGTTCTACTTCACGGCTGCGCATCTGGCAGATACTTTTTTTTTATCAAGGTTTAGTGTTATCATGAATTTGTCTCCCAAGCTTATGTATAAATGACTTAAGTGAGAATTTATGTTAAGTATTTGGTATCTGGTATCTGTCCGAGCAGATATCCTGTTTTTCTTTACAAACGTCAAACAATCAAAAGCTCGTCTCGATACTGTTTGTAAAACTGCTCTTAGATGTATCTAACAGATACATATTAGCAAAAATGTTTTCGCAACTGAAATTGCAATTTGTTTCACAATGTATGCATGAAATGCAATTATTTATTGAATGAAAAGCAAAATATCTCTTTTAAACGGGTTTTAGATAACCTTTTATTTTCATCTTGCAGATACTATTTACAAACTCATCACAATTGTATCTAGCAGATACCTTTTAGCAGCAAAAACGCTTCTAAATCTTCTCATTCACTCACAATGAATAGCAGATGTGCACAGAATATCTGTGAACAGCATAGATAGTCGCCCAACGCATACCCTGTTTTTCAATATAGTAAATGGCAAGAATTAAAGCAGAAACAGTTCACAGCTGCTGCCTTCTAGATACCCTGTAGTAATTTTTAAAGCATTGGACATGTATGTCTGTATATATTATAGGGTATTTGGGTATTAAGATACCCAATTTGCCAGCTGTTAAACTTAAAAGTTATGTTTCGTCTTTTGTTCAACATTTATTATAAACTCATTATAAGCTGTGTGAAACTTTTACAGGGTATTTTTGAATGCCATCTACCCTCGCCTTTGCAGCCAACCAATCTATTATACTAAATCCATATTTATGTGCTTAAAATTTTCTATTTCAAGCATGACGAAAATTTTATGCTGAAACATTTTCATGTCATAAATCAAAGTTACGAGCAGCGGGTAGCAGGAATGGGGAGGGGGAAGGGAAATGGAAAAAGTTAAAATTGAGTTAGAGTTTTTTTTGGGTAAAAAAAGGAAATCAAACAAACAAAATCAGAGTTTGACATTTCCCTGATTCGAATCGTTATAGAAACCATTTAAAGTACCTACAGAGCAAAGTTCGGGGCGACATCGTCTATAAGGCTGATAAGAATATTATATTGAGCCATTGAGAATGTGAAGGGCATATATTTTTTTTCAATTTTCCATTTTACTGTTAATAGAATTGTTTTGACATCGATTTCGTTGTATTACTAAAGCATTCGCTGTTTAATGACAACTGAAGGTAGTTTGGGGGACAGTTTGAGAGGTCGAAAGCGCCAGATTAGTGCGAGAGATTAAGGATCCCCCTAGATGGAAAACGAAATCTTGAGAAAGCGTTACTCTAATCTTACTGAGAGAGAACAGTAGCTACTTTTCTTATCTTTATCGTTTATTTATTTATTTATTTTTTGTTTTCAATGTTTTTTTTTGATTTGATTTGATTTTCCATTCAAGTTTTATTCAGATTTCAAAACAAAATTTTTCGAAGTCAAAAATGTATTATATATGTAAAATTTATTTTTAAATTTTGTGATTTGAAATAGGGTTTTTTATCTTTCAATCAAGTAACAATAAACGTGTTCTCTATGGTGTTCACTTTTTTTTTTTGAATTCGAATTATAGGAAAATATATAAAAATTCCTAGCCTGAAGCATGAGACTATTTTTTTAACTTATTTAAAAGTAAAATGGTTTTTGTACAATATGTAATTGAATTGCATAAAAAAACAATATACCCCAGTCATAATTTTTAATGGGAATGCATTATATTCTGAATGTCTTAAAAGTTGCATCAATATTTAATCAAATTTTTGTAAATATTTTCATTTCTGTAGCAAATGTTATTGACTAACTTTGCCAAATGTGAGCTTAAGGCCAAGTTTAAGCTAAAGTGTGAAAATCTTTTGGAATTTGTGAGTGGAAAGCCTTCATATTTTGAACTGTTATCCTTGTGTGTTTGTCCTTTAGCCTGCGGCAAAGTTTTTGGGCAACTAACTTGAAGAATCTTTGAAACTGAGTAGCTGTCGCTTAAGCTTGACTAACGGCTGTTTTTCTTCTTCATTTTCTTTTGGCTGTTTAACAATTTAATATAATTTAGTTAAATTTTTCTGCTTAGTTTTCATCAATTTGGGTTTTTCCAGCAATTGGTTCACAAAAAACTGTAATTGAAGTGAACAAATTTTAAATTTGTCTATCGATTGAGAATATACATGCCACGCCCCCATTTTGTTGTTTAGGGCGTTCGTAAGAGGGCAGAAATCAATAGCATAAAAAACAGCAAAAGGCAAACGAGAAAATGCCATTAAAAAGTGTCATAATCGGTCAGCATATTGAAGAGTAGTTGTCTGTGTGGAGGGTGTGGGGGTGGGGTAGGTACTAGGGGTAGGGGTAGGTGAAGGGCTTGGGGGTGGGGTAAGAGGTTTGCCTTGCTTTGTGCTTTTGTAGTTTAGTTTCATAAATCAATATGCGGAAATCAAGCAATCGCAAAACGCAGCTAAATACCCCTCAGCCTGTTACCCTCACCTACCCTTCACTCCTACCCCTATCCACACCCCTAGACCCCTTCCTCTTGCTCTCTTGCAGCACTTACAGGCAAGTGAAATTTATTGCAGCATAAGTTTCAACTTAGTTGTCAACCTCACCGCTAACCAGTCCCTCCCCGATCCCCTAACCCCTAATAGACGCTTATCGCTGGACGTTGCGCATACGCCGCGTGTGTTAACAAGCGCTTGATTACCGCATTAAAAACTTGTATAAAGCACACGCTAGTTAAATACAAATACAACAAATAAACGCGCTGATAAGAAAGTCTACAGATATGCCAAAGGTGGAGCAAAGGGGGGTTGGCAAATGCGAGTGCGGGGTGGAGGGTGTGGCAGGGTTTGATGCGATCGGTCAACGCGGCAAATTGTGATAGCTGCGCGCTGGTAAATCTTACATGAACATAAAGATAAGATTGCACTTCACAGAAAAGAGGAAGGGAGGGGTAAAAGGGGGTAGGTAGATTATGATAGTTACAGATTGTGATTTACTAATCTAAAGTGTGTGCAAGTGTGAGGAGAAAGGGGGAGCATAGACTGCAAATGGAATGAAATTAGTCCAGAAAAAAAGAATACAACGGCATAGAATGGAATACAGTGGAAAGCATTCGTGGAATTAAGTGAAATAAAATTTCCCAGATTATGATAAGCTCAAGTGTGTGAAAGAGAGCTGGAACAAAGTCTGGTTAGCTATAGGATAAACCTTGCAATAAATGCCAGCTTTTCCTTCAATAAACAAATAAAGAGATATTACTGAATGTTCTTTATATTAAGTGTTCACTGTACTTATAGGGCAAAACTAATCGAAAAGCAATATAATTTTTATAGTTGCTTACATATTAATTTCTATTATTTACTCAGACTTCAGTCTAGGGTCTGTTAAACATGGATAACTATGTTTGTAATAGATATGTGTAATATATGTATATAAGTGATATATACATATATATGTATATATATATATATCTAGGCTTTACGACAGGTAACTGTAAAAATGTGTTTTTTTTTGTTTTTGCAGTAGACAAAAATGTGCCAACAATTGCATTTAAAGAAACTTTTGTCTTGCTTCCAGTTAAGGATATTCGCGTGTCCTTTTAGTTTGGCATGTTGAAATGGCATTCGGTGTGCATGTTTATATTGCATAAAGCACAATCAACAAGCAACAACAACAACCACAATTCATGTACATGTATTTATATAGATATAAAAAAATTGTTTGGCATCATAAACAAAAAAAAAAAACAAAAAAAAAACGAAAAATGTTGTTTGTCCGCCAATCAAAGCGGGTTGCCAATTAATTGTTGTTGTTGTTGTTGTTGTTGTTATTGATTGCAAATTAGCTGCTAATCAGACACACACAGATATGGCCTATACATATATATGAATATATAGTATTTGGATCACTTGCTGTGACATAATGGCAAATAAAAAAGTTTTTATAATATGTCATATTGATAAGCTTCGCATTCCGCGAATGTCTGATATATATATAGAGATATATACACTTAACTGTAGCTGTGACAGCTGCAAGTGGCAGATGCAGCTGTATGTTACCTGTCGTCACGCCCACTTAGAAGTTTCCCGCCCTTTTCTACAGGCAATTAAAAGTTTTAATTGAAAATGTTCACACACTTAAAAACAAAACAATAAAGCAAAAGATTTTTTGTAATGCACACCGAAGTTGAAATACTCTTCTAGATAAGAACTTCAGTTGTGCTAAGTTTGCTTTTATGTGTGTTATATAGGGAAAGATATGGCTGAGATTCATGTCTAGATATTTGAAAAAAATATATTTTATTTGCATACACAGAAAATTCTACAAATAATAATTTTCATTGCACTCAAAGAATTTTTCTTCCAATCATTACATAGTGACTCACATAACGGAAATGCCCTACCTTAGAGTATATTAAACAAACATTTCAATGGATTTATTGAAATCTTATTGAGACAATTTGATGGGAAAATTCGTGTCGAAACTTTCGAAGCAAAGGGTGACAAATGGTGCTTCGCTCCACCTTAAGCAAAATATTTGTTTTATATATATTGAAATTATTATCTGTATTGCAAACTTTATTTAATATTTACGCATCATACAAAAAAGAGTTACGGTAAATTTTTAATATTTGCATTAAGAATTAAGCCATAAAATGCACATTAAAAAGTTTTCGAAACAAATCTTTGCTTTCATAATAAAAAAATTCATATAAAAAATTCCATTAGCAAATCAAGAAGAAGAATAAGGTCTATAGTAATGTGTTAATATTGATAAACAGTTATTGTATTAAATAAGTTTTTGTAGGCCGAAAAGTTTAAATCAGCGTTTCGCATTGCGTATGCATAATTTATTTTATTTTGATTGTTTCTATTTTAAATTCTATATTTTATAAGCCAATCAAAATAAAGCATAAATTTCTATTAATTATCAAAGAACAAATTTATTTTCTTGATGATTAAAAATTGTCTCATCTGAATGTGCGGCTGTTTGAAATTGTGCGTTATACGCTGCGTATGCGCATTTTTTTTTAAATTTTATTTTTTTAGCCACAAAGAAAATGCTTGAAACAAAGGCAAATATAATTTGACAAAGTGTGAAAAATATTTTCATAATCTTAATATTGCATGTAGAAGGGGCGGGTGGTGAAGAGGCGTGGCATTCGAATGCGCTGCGAGCTGTGAATTTGTCAAGCGTAGCAGCTGATGCACATTTGTTGTTGTGCCTCGTTTTGTTGTCACAAAATGCGGTCAAACAATTTGTTTATGCGGCTATTTTAGACACAACTAAAACAACAGCAACAACAGCAACAACAACAACTAGCAGCTGGTTACAATTTTCTATTGCATTTTAGCCAACTCTGTTAGCCGCCAGCGAGCAGCAAAAATTGGTCGAGTAAATTGTTTAATCAATGCCGCAACTCAAACTCTTAAAAAAAAATGGAAACTAGAAACCAACAAGGAGCAAGGAATGCTAAGCCACTTATACCCATACACACACACATACATACACACACACACACTTGCGGCAAGGACTTGGCTACCTGCAAAAGGCAGCAGCAGTAACAAAAAACGAAGCGTTGGCAAAAAAATCAAATTAAGGTTAAATACCACAAAGCGAGCAGCACACACACACACACACTCTCACTTAAGTATGCATGTATGTGTGTGTGTGTGTATATAGTTATGCCTTAAATCCAAACTAAGCCAAAAGCATGCAGAAGACACACACAAACACACACACATAAACGTGCGCTGCTGCTGACGGCGCCTGAAAGCAGGCAACACATTTTTTTCGGGGCTCACTGTGTTGTTATTTTGTTGGTTTGTTATTGTTATTGTTATTGTTGTTGCTTGGGGCACCGTAGGCGTAGCCGCCGGAATTGTGCTGGCAAAATGATGGACAACAACAACAACAATAATTGCAGCTGAGGCAGGAAGTTAAAAACAGTCACGAAAGCCCTCGCGCGCGCAAAAGAAAAAACAAAAAAAAGAAAAAAGGACACTAAAAATACACAACACCAACATCGCAGGCAACAACAAATCAACATTAATAATAAAATCCATAAATGAAATAAATGTTGACTTCATTTGTTTGCGCATGACGTCAAAATGAAAATAAAGGGAAACGAGAAACGGGCCGCAAACAAATCAAATGCGAAATGAAAAGCACGTAAAAATCAAGCAGAATAAAAATCAGGACATGCCTGAAAAATCGAAATACAATGGCCAACAAAAATACAACAACAACAACAGCAGCAGCAACAACAACAATGAGAATAACAACAAAAATAATAATAATAGAAACACTTTTGTTGAACTTTGCGTCCGTCATACAATACACATACACCTCTTCCTCCCCCTCTAAACCAGCCACTCCACCCGTATCCTCTTCCCCCCCACCTCTAGAGCAATCGAGACTCTTAATGGCTGCGGCCCGGCACGAAAGGACAACACACAACCGACACACAGACCCACATAGCTGTCGGCCAAGAAACCCATGTGTTGGTTGTAAACAGGAAGCAGCAGCTGAGGCAGAAGCAGAAGCAGAAGCAGCGGCAGCCAAGACTAACGGAATGTTTTTGCCTGGCATTTGCACTTGTTTTCGCATACTGCTCGCTCTCTCTCTCTCTCTCTCTCTCTCTTTCTCACTCTCTCTGTCTCTCTTTGCGGCGCGCTCTCTCTGGGCCCAAGCAGCATGTTGCAAATGTCAAAGTAGCAAAACCCGGAAATTCGAAGGACATGTTCGAAAAGGCACACCGAACGCCCACACATGTTCACACACACACACAAACAAAAGTCTACACTAAGTGTAGAGTGCTGCGCAGTCTACAACTCTTTCGCTCTCACTCTCTCGCTCGCTTTTGAGCCGCTCTCTCAGCCTCGCTCTCAGCAGCTGGTTCTCTCTCTCTCTCTTGCTTTGCCTTTGCGTGTGATTTTGTTTTTGTATTTGCTTTTGTTTTTATAGTTTCCTTTGCTCTCACCGCGCTGCTGCTGTAATTGTTATTGTCTTGTTGTACGCCGGCAATGCACACACACACATACACATCCACACATGTACGCTCACAGGCAGCTCTGTTGTGTGTGTGCGCAAATGTAAGTCAACTTTAAGCGTCTTAAGCCAAGTTAGCGTCCTACGTGTGCGACACACACTCACACACACATACACAGTTGACTTGACTTGACAATATGTGCTACAGACCCAATATTCCCCCCCACTCCCCCACTTTAGTTGTCTCTTTCTGTACATTAAGTTAATTTGCTTGATTTGCTGCGCGTGTTTAAATTATTAACCAACTTAGCAGCCCGTTTAAATTAACTTGCGGGGGATATTTGAGCCCTGTCATGAAATTTGTGATGAAAGAAGATAACTAGGGGGAGTTTTAGGGGTATACAAATATAAATATATATGTATATATATATGTATGTATGTAGCTATACATTAGTTTATATCTTTAGATATCTTTAAGACTATTTAAGCAATCATGTATCTATTTTATATTTTAAATTATATGTCTAGACTAAAGCTGGATTTCTATAAGATCCTTACCTATATATTATATCGGTCAAGAATATATCTGATATTATTTCAAAATCAAACTAATAAAACAATTTTTTTTTGTTTCTAACCAAGCCAACATGTAAGCTGCTAAAACAAGCTTTCGTAAACTGATTTCCTATTTTTTTTTGAATACCTACATACATTTACTTCCGAGTTACTTAAGCTTTGCCAAACTGCAGTCTATATATCTGTACATATATAATATATATAAATTATTCTCAGCTAATTGAAAATGTTGTGTGTCTTGTCACGTCACGAGTTTCAGTTTAACGAATGCGAAAAAAAAGAAATTTGCAAGTTCACAATTTGTTTAGCATTTAATTTTTATGCCCGGTTTTGTGTGCCTTCAACGTTTCGACTTGTTTGTTGTGCAAACTTTTTATTAGTGTACAAAAAAAAAAAAAAAAAAAAAAATACACGTTAAGCTCGCCAGCGATGATGAAATACGCTTTCAGTTGCAAATACGTAACAGATTTGGTAACATTTAATAGCTAGAAGGCTGTAGATAAGCTGGTTAGCTGTGCACCACAGTGCGTATGATATTACTCATACGCAGCGTGCGACTTTGCCTGTGGCTTTGTTTGTGCTCTGTGTCTCTCCCTTTGCCACTGGCTTTGAGTTAAGGATAAGCAGCACTTAATCCGAACAAAGGCTGCTTCTTCTTCTTCTTCTAACTGTAAACATCTTTTGCGTGCTCAAGGCTGAACATTAAGCATACGCACCGTTGTCTCTCAAATATGTGCCTACAATGAGCCGTAATCAAAACAAATATTGTGCGGCGTGCTTCAATTATTAATATTTGTGTATTTGGCTTTGTGTGCTGTTCTGTTATCGATATGTATGTGATGTCGGTTATCGATAGTGAATACTCGATAATAATCAAAATATAAATTTATATAAATACTGTTTTATATAATTTATAAATGAATATAATCCATCGATGAAAAAGTTAGACCCTAATACTCGTTATCGATATTGAATACCTTATCAATATAGTGAGCTCTAGCTTCCGCTACCACCCCTAACTACAGGGTATGACAGAAAATAAGTTTGGCGCCTAAACGTAATCAAGCTGTCGACCTTTATGTGAATAAAGCAAAAAAAAGGCAAGAAAAAATATAACAGCACACGTTCCCAAGACAAATTCGAATGACGTCATTCGATGCTCTTGATAATGATAATGACAATGATAATGATGATGATAATCATGACGATAATGATGATGATAATGATGCTTACGATAATGCTATTCGAGCTTTTCTCTATGTTTTGTGTACGACAAAAGAATGCAAATAAATAAAAATAAAAATATAAAGAAATATTTCAAAATGTTGAACAATTTTTCTATTTTCCATTTTCCATTTGCTACAATATGAAAAGCAGCCATTTAAATGCAGCAATTGACATCAAGCAACATTTGCAACAATTGCGGCAAACATGCAAAATGCAATTTGGAACAAATGCGACCCCTTTTCCATATGTTTAGTATAAGACGCCGCCGATCCCCCTTACCCCCTCCCCCTTCGCACAGCCCCTTGCTTAAGCATTTATTCATTTTCCACGCCCACGCCGCAAATTTACCTTTAAAAATTTTCATTTTCATTTCAATTTTCATGTTGGCTTTTCTTAGTTTTCCTCTTGTTGTTGTATTTTTTTTTTTTGCTTTGTGTCTTTCTGCTTTTTGGCTTTTTTAATTGCCAAATATTTTGTGTACAAAAGTATTTTGTCTGTACATGAAATATTTTAATGTACACACACACTCACACAAGGGTATACATATGTATATACACATATATGTATATATTTATTTATGCATATATATAATTTCTTTCTTAATTCGTGGCATTTGCGTTTGTATCTGCTGACGCAATAATCGATTGTTTTAAATAGTTTTCTTAGCCAAAACGCTTCAATCTAAAGCGAGTTGAAGTCTACATTTCAAATACCCTGTATGAAAATTTCGCATGGGAGTCTCTTCGTTTTGCCTCACAAAACTCACACATGGCAGCAATGCAGCTGAGATTTTGATCTTTGGTATATAGCTTCTATAAAGAACAATGAATAATATGGTACTTGTATCTATCGATAAATATTGAGTTTAGAAATATTAAGATGAATTATCAGAAGTGTTCTACTGATGGCCTTTAAATATTATAGCATTCTTTGTTTATATTTTATCTCATATATTGCTTATGCCATACATTTATCGATAAATATCGATTAATTTTCTTAAGTCAATAGTTGCGCAAACCCAACTTCTTGAAATCCATTTTAGAAAACAAAACTTATTTATTTTTTTTACTAAATAGACACACAATAATCGATAAATTTCGATTATGCAATTAACAAATATACAAGCATAAGTTTTCTATTGGCAATCCTTTTAGTGGCGCAGTTTCAACTGTTTGGAATCCGTTATAATAAGGCATGAAAGGCTCACCATTCATCACTTTAGAGGGTATCTTTGCTGTCTTGCATGTCGACTTGCACGACTACCCACATAATTTGCCAATATTTCAAAGGCTGATAAAAAATTGCCAAAAACACTTTTAAAAAAAAAACAAAAATAGTTGCGGTAATCGCCGGAAATCGATTGATATTGCAGCTTATAAAAAATAACGGGCATTGAAGTTGCATTTTCGAGAAGGTTTTTGAAACCTACTTCTAAATGCTGCAATAAAATTTATATGTTGGTCGATTTTAATGCCTAATGGTTTATGTGATTAAAAATTCTTGGAATTATGTGGAAGCAATCAAACGATAAGTAAGGGTAAAAGAGAGAAATAGACAGAGAGAGAGACAGCTAGCATTGAGATATCGAATAACTTAATTGTTTATTTACATTAAATACCCTTTTTTCGCCTCATTTATTTATGCGCTCATTTGTCACAGCGGATCTTTTACACAAACAATAAGTAAGAGGAAATATATATAGTATATATATATATATATACATAGGTATATATTTGAGTACATATATATGTATATATGTATATATCCAGCTGTTTAGCGATAAAGTTTGTATTTGAAGTGCGCATAAGTCAAGTTTTAATGCCTACAAAATTGCAAAGCTTGCAAAATTTGTTTGTTTGTTCGTTTTTTTTCAAGTGTATTTTTTCTATTAATATTTCACTATAGATGAGGCAAGAGAGAGGGGAAAGGGGTGCTCCTTTTAAATTTAATAAATAGTTTATTAAAAGCTGGGGCTTTGTTTATCATTGAAGGCTGTAAACAAATGATTATGAAGTAAAAATCAAAACAAAACAAATGAAATTTGTTGCCTGAATGAAATATGATCGTGTGCTGAATAGCCTATATATATGTATGTATATATATATATGCGGGTGTGGGTGTGGGTGTGGGTGTGTGTGTGCGGGACCAGCGGGAAATCAATGAATTATTCTGTTTAAAAGGGCAGCAAAAGCTGTGCCACAAATCGAAAGAGAAGGTATATGTATATATTTAAAGCTGGTAATAGATGGATATATAATATATGTATACATATGTGGATAATCGGCAGATAAATAGAGACATAGAAGCAGAAGATAACAATAAAATTGACATATTGCTGAGAATTATGAAAAGAAGCAAAGTGAAGCAACATAAGGCAAAAGAGTATAAAAGATAAATCAAACAATAAGTGCAAGAGAGCTTCAAGTGGGTGTGCACGACTGGTAGATACTCTATGTATCTTACTCATGTAACTATGTTACTAATTAACTTAACTAAAAAGCAAAAGGAAATAGAAAAGAGAAAATTTACTGCAATAGTTGACTAAGTATTTAACTATACGTATACACAATTAATAATATCTATAAATATGTTAAATGTATCTCTTGCTTATAAGAACTTTTTTTAAGAGAGAACTCAAGCTAAATTCTACTCTAACTTTCAAACCGTTTTCTACTTCAGTTGCCTGTCCAAAAGTTCTCTCTTCTAAGCAGCTCGTATTTCTTATACATACATATATGTATATCTCATATTCGTGTCATTCTCATCCCCTCTCTATCACTCACATAATTCGCAAGCAGTTAAAATGATTTATTTGCCATTTGAAATGGAAATGCGCAAAAATAAGAATTTTATTGATTTCCGACAACTTTATTTATAGAGTAGTAAAACTTCCGTAGAATGTTGTAAACCCGGCTCAAAGCTCATTTGTGTCAAGTGTCTTGTGCTGTCAAACTGTCAAAGGTAAAGGTAAAAACATCCACCGGCGCACACCTGCAGATACAAATGTATCTACGTAGCTGAAAGATTCATTAGTTTCTGGCTTATAATTTGCCTGTATGGTACGACATATCCTTCGAGCCATGTCCTGTCAATTGGCCACAATGCTCTAGACGTTCGCTGTCTGTCTGCATAATTGATGACTGTCACAGGTAACTGTGCAGGTGAAAAACATGGATGGGGGAGTGGGGTGTGGGAGGCAGCATTTATGAGCGCATTTCCATTAAATATGCAACAAATTTCAAGTGTGTTTGTGTGTGTGTGTTTTTTGTTGTGTTAGTGTTTTTTCTGTTGGCCACAAATAATTTGTCCAGAAAGCTGCAGTTGGCCATTTTCGAGGCGGGGGACTTCATTAAGTTAGTTGGATTTTCATTTTGCTTTTAGCCGTTTGGCAATTAGTTTGTGGCTGCATTCGTTTGACATTTTGGCAACACAGTTGTTGCACTTGTTGTTGTTGTTGTTAGTGTTATTGTTGTTGTTGTTGTTGTTGTTGCTTTCTCGTGCTCGTTTTGTCAAATGACATTTCTATTTCTTCAAGTAACTCACACATGGCCAAAACGGATTTGTTGGCTGCCTGCCGCTGCTTTTGCTTCTCTGTGTGTGTATTGGCTGCAAGCAACAACAACCCCCATCCCCCTCCGCACCAACCATTCCGTCCGTCTTTGTCGCCGTTGTCGTCTGCCACTAATGTGGCGTACATTTTTTGGCTAACACTTTATCAAGATGGCAGACGCCTTGGCAACGGCCCAAAACCAATGCACAAAGCTATAAAATTTTACCTAGAAATCAGCTGTGCAACGAATATTCGAGGGTGTGTGTGTTGGGGAGGGGGTTGGCGGTTGGGAGTTGGGGGTTTGGCATTCGCCTACAAGTTGCAAATCCTGCAGGCAACACAAATAAAACCTGCTTAAAAACTTTCCAAGTTTTTGGCCTAATTACATGCAATGCAAGACGCGAATTATGAGTCAGAAAGTGGGCGTGGCACCCTGCCATATTAACATACATATCTTATATATATATCTATTCTATATATTGGTATTGTTCTATATTCATATATTGAATGGCATATTTATTTGCTTTGAGAAGAAGAAAACAAGCTATAAATTTTATTGGGATTATTTAAATGTTTGTCATATATAACAAAAAAGTATTAAATAGACACTAAGAAAAGATTTTTGTTCAGTGTAACTGCTTGAAATGTGGCTGAATGGTAAATAAATACACTGAGAGAATCTATGATGATTTTGTGACTTATTTAACGTATAAAAATTCTTGGCTACAAAAATATTTGTTTAATTGATTATAATTAACCTAGACTTTAGATATAAATATTTATACATATGTATTTATTAATAGCAATAAAAATTATAGATTTTGGAATTTAAGTTCACATTTTGCAATAATTTTTTCGCTTAGTGTAGCTCAAATATGCAATGAAATGAAATACAAAAACTGGCTTTCAATTTATGTTAAATTAAAGCAAATATTTATAAATGCTATTAAATGTATACATTAATATATTAATTATATATGAGTTAAGTGAATTTCAGCGCAGTCTAAATAGCAATACGAATTAGTCACCTGCCACTCACTTTTTCGCTCAGTGTAGCAACCACAAATGTTGCTCATTCGCAAATACGAATTTTTGTTGTTTGCTGACTAAAGCTTCAGCGCCTTTCTATAAGATCACAGCCTCCCCTCACACCTCCACCCCTTTGCACGTTCTCCTACCCCGTCTCCCTACCCCTTGGCGACAACGTGCGCCATTTGTCTTAACCTTCAAGAGCATTTAGACGTCATTCATCTCTCATAATTTTTGTGCGAAATACAAATGATTTGTTTTTCTTTTGGCTTTTCTTTATATTCACGTTGTTGTTGTTGTTGTTGTTGTCGTATTTTGTTTTTCCTTTTGGGTATTTTTCCACAGCCTGGTTAAAGGTTTTAGTCACCGCTCGGCTGGCAAATTAAATTTAGCCACATTTTTGGCTATGCTTTTAGCCTTATTTTGGCTTATTTTATTTTCGTTTGGCTCATTGACATTTGCCACATGCCTCATACGGCATGCCGCATGCCGCAGTTGCAATCTCTCATTCCCATCGTTCGCATCGCAGCGAGTCATGTGCGCAAATCTTTGTTTGTGCAGCCGTCTGTGGCATGCCACAAAACCTTCCGCAGCAGCACAATTTGATTGCGTCCATGAGGAACCGCAGCTCAAGGCCATTTGATAAGATAGCAGATGAGGAAGTGGAAGCAGAAGCAGAAGCACAAGCATCATCTGCAGCGGCGGCGGCCTTTAATAAATGGCTTTTAATAAATTAATGTGCGCAAACTTTAAACAGAAGCTGGCCAAATTGCAAGTAAAATGCTTGCCACATCAATTTTCGTTTTGTTTTTCTTTTTGGCACTCCACTCTGCCACAACCTTCAACTTTAATTGGATTCCATTTGGCGTGCGCGACTTAAAGCCAATTTATTAACCCAATTTCTGTTTGAATATCATTTTAATTAAGCTCTTAATTGCTTAACAGTTGTATGCTAAGCTAACAGAGATGCCACTGTTATGCTGATTTATTTGGTACAAATTAAAAACTGTTTCCAATATCAGTATTATATTATAACTCTGTTAACACCAATCTTTTGATCTCTGTTTTGTCTCTGTCCTATTCTGTAGCTCTGTTATGTTTCTCTTTAAGTCTGTTAACCATGTGTCTACTGTTATGCATCATAAACAGCAGTTGCATATGTTATAGCTGTGCGCTGTTATATCCATTTCACTCATGTTATTGTACTGTTAAATGACAACTTTGTAACATATTTTAATATATTTTTAGTTGCATTTATTAAGCAAATTCTTTGTTAAGCATTTAATCAAATTTTTTGCTTTCATTTTAATCGCATAATAAATTTTACGGCTGGTAATAAATTAAAAATACAGCTGAAACAATATTTTTGCTGTGGTTTCTTTTTAACATTTTTGGATGCATGTATGCCCTAATCCACACACAGAAATATATGTCCGACAATAACTATGTCATTAAAATTAAGAATAGCAACAAAAAAGTTGAAATATTATTCAAATTTACGAGCACAAATTTCACACAAAATTTAACAGCAAAAATAAAAAAACATATACCAAAAAATGTAAGAATAAATAAAAAAAATACTATTTAAAAGTATACCAGATACCAAAAGATATGAGGCGTTAAATATGAAGCAGAATTTACGACAATTGCCATGCAATAAAATATCGTGTAGTATTTATTTTTATTGTCTTGATTAGAGCAATATCTATATATTTATATATAAAATAAATATATGGATATATATATATATATATATATATATATATATATATATATATACATAAATATGTATTCGTGTGAGAGCGATATGAAATTATACAATAGCAGGAGATTTCTTGGCAGGGGTCCAATAAATGCGACTGCAAATGAAAACGAAACAAAATTCGTATATAAAATGGAAAAAAAAAATAGACGACCCGTTGTGTTATTATAGAAAGTAGAAGTGCCAACAACAACAATAATAATATTAATAATAATAACAACAACAAATTTGTTGAAAATAAAACAAATCAACATTTAAATGCACTTCATAAATTTTGATACAGTTGCAACAGTTGACATGCATGTATATATCATGAATAAATTGTCTGATTTAATCAGCAAAGCTGTTATACTTACATTCTGGAGCAACTTCTAAGATATACCCATTGAAACTCAGCTTTTAGTGGGTATATTTTGATCAAACTTGGAGAAGTTGTTACTTAAAGTATAAGAAGCAACATTCTACAAAATAAGCTTCAATGGATTATTTATGACATATATAATTGATGTACCTATAAGAATTCAGCTCTGAATAAACCTATTTCGATGGAACTTGGTACAGTTGTCACTTGTGATTATTTAAGAAATTTGGCTAAAAATTAAATAAATTGATTGATTAATTCTACTCTGAGAAACCTTCTGATAGAGTTGTCCTACTTAAATCTGTGACAACTTCGTTCACCATTTTATTTCATGCAATCTTTCGCACACTCTATAAACCCCCATTTAATCTCTCGCATACCCTATAAAACTCGACAATTTTGTTTTTTAGTAGTCTAAAGCGTGCTTTGCACATTGATTGTGATTCATTCGCTCTGGTTTTACGGCCATTTATATATTTGCAGCCCAATGTCCAGACAAGACAACAATCTGTCCAACTGACCCGCTCGTATATCTCGGCTACAATGTTTTACTCATTTTTTTTTTATTTTTTTATTTTTTGCACATTTATAGAGTTTGATGGGTTAGGTGGGTTAGGAGGTTTAGAAGAAGGGGTTCGTGTTGTGTAATTTATTGGGGTCATTTGTAGTTGGCATGCTATTCACACCATTTGTGGATAGTTGACTCAGTCCGAGGTTGTAAATAACGCTACCTGCTTGTCCGCTCGGTTCTCCGTATTGCTGGAGTGTAAAAGTAATAATAAAAAATATATATACTTTGTCGTCTTGCTGATAAGCAAAGACCTTTCGATTGCAACGAAGAACTACAAAGTTATTTATTAGACTTCGATGTTATGAAAAGTGTGTTCAATTAATTGACGAAAGTAAAAAAGGGGGAAATATAAACATGAGTATTAGGATATTTATTTTTATAGTCATATATTATACTGTTAGCACGGTTAATTGCAGTTAATCGACCGAATTTGCTTACATTTTACGGTTTTAATAAGATATTTTGTTGAGCTCGGCGTGCTATGTTAAATGTAAAATGTTAGATGTCTGTTAAGTGTTTTACAAACTAAAACTAAATTTGCAGCTATGTTAACTCATTCTGTTAAGCGGTGCAGCTGCTAAAGCGCTGTTAATAACAAAAGTGCAATCAGCATTACAGAGTTAGCGCTTGTGTTATTTGCAGTGATTTAACAGCATGCTATTAGCGTGCTCATGTTAATACCATTCGTATTGTTAGGCACTGTTAAAGAACTCTCTTATAGGCAGCTAAGCTTAAGGTTGACTTAGGATTCATTATATGTATTGTATATGTTTATATATAAAAATAAATTTATACACATTGGAATTCAAACTTTGCATTAACACTTGCAACTCCAATAAAACACACAAACAAACAGTTACAAAGTTCACATAAAATTGTGACACCTTTTAGTTAGAAAATGATTTGATGCATTAACTGGCGCTTAGGTCATAGCCAAACTAATGTCTGTCATTGCTTACTTAACAGCTACAGCAACAACAACAACTATATCAGTATAGCAATAATAATTACAACAACAAACAAAGTGCAACTAACATCTGAAGCTGTGTGTGTATGTGTGTATGTGTGTGTGTTTGTGATCTAATGCGCTACTTTGTCTATTTACCTTATCCGCCAGATTAAAGTGTCACGAGCTGCCAGCCAGCCAGCTGTACCTTTGAGCACCCCTTCCCCCAACCTCTTCACACTTCTCAGCTTCTCTCTCTCTCTCTCCCTCTTCTTTATTGCTGTGCACTCTGTTAGCCCCCCTTTTTAAGCGAACCCCCTCTAAAGTCTGCCTTCTGGCTATAGCGCGCTACTCAATTTGTGTTTATTAGATACACACGGCAAACACACACACACACATCACACACACACACACACACACACGCATACACACACACACGCACACTCACACACAAACTACAACACTCGGAAGATATAAGATACAAATACAGTTGCAGCTCAAAGTGTAGCTTTAAGATTTACAGCGTGTTAAGAAGAAGATGACTGGCGTGCTTTTGCTTAATGTTTTTGTTGTTGTTGCTGCTGCTGCTGCTGCTGCTGTAGTTGTTGTTGTTGTACAACGAGCTGCACACTTGAGAGCCCAAAGCGTGCTCTCAACTATTTTCACAGCCTGCTCCCAAGTTTTTCTTTCGCGCATCTTTGACCGACACCTCCATACGCCCCTCCTCTGCCACGCCTGCTTGCCCCACCTACTGCCGCTTACACTTTTTATTCAATTAACACACGACGCTGCCAGCCAGAGCTGTGGCAAGCGGCTTGTGGCATGTGGCAAGTGCTTTGCTGGCAGCCGCTGCCAAGGCGAATGAGACATGCATTAATTTATCCCAACAACAACTACAACAGCAACAACAACAACATCAGATTGTAACAGCTGCCAAAATTGACTTAATTTGTTACATCTACACCATCAAAATAAAAGCAACAACAGATAAACAAACAACAACAACAGCAACAACAACAAATGAAACAACGAATTGTTTCCCAAGGCATCGGCTGTCAATAATTAGTCGAGCACAAACGAAATCGAGGTGCGTTTAACCTGCGAAACATGTGAGAAACCTCTTAACCCAGTCATCCCTCTCTTTCACACACTATCTATGTATGTTTCTCTCTCTGCCTTCCCCTCCCTTTCCCTTCCGGTCACGCATTTGGCTATTAAGACAAAAGTGCAGCAAATGCTTTGAGAATTGCACTTGCAAAAATGCGAATGACAGAAGGCGACCAAGTGCTGTAGTTTGACTAGTGAGATACCCTGTAATTTGAAAAAAATTAAATGAGAAGTTGGAGTTGGTGGCGAAAGAAACAGAGATAAGTGAGAAATAATAATATTTAATAGATTGACTAATAAATGAAATAAAGAATCAAAGTAAGAACCGCAAAGGACATTAAGAACAGACAAGAAAGCAAGAGAGAGAAAGAGTATTTTTATCCTGCCTTGAATATAAATCATATTATTAATAAATATATATTTCATTTATCATCTTAAAGCAGAATTCTACAAATTCAATGCTTCGACTAATACAGCAACGGCTGTTCAATTTACAGGGTATGCACGTAAAGTGCAAATTGCGAATTGCAAATTGAAAGACATAAATAAAGTGAATAAAAATGTGCGCAAAGCAACAAGAAAATTGTGAATGTATTTTTGTTTTTGTTTTTGTTTTTTTTTTTTTATTTTTTGTGCATTTGATGAAAGCGTCGAGCGGCAGGCGTCGATTCACGGCTACCGTTAGTTATGCGGGGGCGGAGGGCGGTACTGGCTGTCAGGTGCCAAGTGGAGGAGGGGGTGGGGGCAGCCACATTTCATTGAAATAAAAAACACTTAAGCAAGAACTGCAGCAGCGACAATGTTGCAAAAAAACCAAATGTAAAAAGAAAGGCAAGTAAAGTGCCAATAGAGAGCAAAAGGAAAATGGGAAAACTTACAAAAAAAAGCAACAAAAAAACGAACTGAAAAGAATGAAGAAGCGGCAAATGGAAATGCGATGGCGGTTTCATTAAAAATTTTTTGTACGGTTTTCGTTTCAATTAAGTTGCGGTTAGTGGCCGGAAAATGCCGGCGGAAAATTAAAAGAAAAGCAAGCAAAAGTGAAGCTAAAATGTAAGTGCTCTATGAAATTGTTATTGTTATCAATTAAACGGAAGCGGAAAATGAAAATGGAAATCAAACTTTGATATTCTTAACTGTAATTAAGATAAAAGAGTTTTTCCTAAATGAATATCAAATGGGAAATTATCTTTATAAGCATATTTAATTAATTGAAGTTGACTAAAGCGGCAGCTAATCAATTCATTAAAAGTTGCTTGCAACGGGTGGATTAGACTTACAGATGCTCTGTACAGAGTGTTGATAAGCACGAGACATTAAAGAACTGGTTTGAAAAAGTTTTATACAAATCGATATTTATCGATGTGCAATACAAAAAGGGACTTACAAAGCAGCTTTTTATGCTATTTCAAATCTTCTTCTATATCACAGCTCTAAATGTTCAAAATATGCTTAAAAATAATATAAGAAAATCGATATTTATCGGTGAAGTTTAAAAAAAATAAAAGTTATCAAAAGATTAACATGATTTGCAGCCGATCCTTTTTAAATGGTAATCAATACTATATGCACATATATAACTGAATATTATATACATATATCTATAGCTAGGTGTGTATATATTCTCCGCTTTCAAATCTTAAAGGATATACAAATATGTAATAAATAAAAATTCCCATTCAAATACATTTGCAGCTGTGCATAGAAGCAGCATCAAGCAAAAAGTAATCTATTATTCACAATAAATAAAAACAAATTCCAAAGAAATTGTGCATGGCCTTCGTTTGCTTGGCTTTGATCATTTGGGCCAAATGTGGAAACTGTGCTTAAATGGAATCCGTCAGTTTTCAATTTGGCTGCCCGGTTATGAAGGTGCCAAAGTTGTTTAATGGGGCGTATGCGTAATATGCAACTGACAGCTGCCAAAGGGGGTGGCGGGCAGGAATGAGGAGCAGCAGAATCGGTTGAGGGGTGGGGCATTGGCAAATGTGTGCACACTTAATGAGCCGCTTTGTATTTGCATTTTAATTGCAGCTAAATCAATAAAAACAAAAGCAGAAGAAGAAGACAACTGCAGTTGGCTTTGGCCTTTATGTGTGCGGTAACAGCGACCACTTGGCCATTTAACTACTTGGCTATAAAATGCATTCGGCTAAAGTGTCAAAAAGGAAGAAGCAGCTAAAGAACTGCCCGAAAAATTCGTCAAATTCTCGTTGCAAATTTCAGCATTTATTGCAAATTTTTGGTTGTTTTTTTTTTCTTTCAATTTTTGGCACCAAATTTGATTGCTATACCCCAGAGGCTCGGCAGGCTCCTCTTTTCCTTTTTTTGTCATGTTTGCCACGTGTGAGACAATTATCCAACAATGGTACACGTCTTATTAGTTGGTACATTGTGTATTACTTGGTACATTGCACATTAGTTGATACAAAATGGTTTAGTTGATACGAGTTTGATAACTTGGTACATATCTTATTAGTTGGTACAGCAATGGTACATGTCTTATTAGTTGGTACATTGTTTATTGCTTGGTACATTGCATATTAGTTGATACAAAATGGTTTAGTTGATACGAGTTTTATTAGTTGGTACATTTCTTTTTAGTTGGCACATTGGTATAGGCTATCTTAATCATGGCTATTGCTACTCTTGCTCCTTCAGTTTCTCTCTCCCTCTCTCTCTCTCTCTCTCTCTCTCTCTCTGTTTCAATTTTTGCTATTTGCTAACATGCTGACTTTTATGTTATCCTTAATGAATTTCGTCACCTCCTCGACAATCACCTGCAATCATCTGCTGCCAACCCCAACCCCACTCAAACCCTCCTCTCCCTTCCCCTCCCCTGCCATCCATCTTTTGATGTTTGTTGGCCGAAAAGACAAACTGTAACAGAATTGTAAAATTTGTGCTGTTTGGGCATTTTCGATGTATGTTCTGCTTATTAAATTTGTACTTTTAATTGCCCAAATTGAACAAGAAGAGGGAGAAGAAGAAGCGGAGGAGGAAGAAGAGTGAGAAGAAGAGAAAGCTAAAACACATGTATTTGCATTTTTGTTCAGCAAATTCTATTAATTTTGTATTTAATTCAATTTCTATTTGCTTTTCTCTTTGCAGGTGAGTGCATAAATCTAGAGCTTTTCCCCACCTTACATCCATTTTCCGAGATTTTCTTTAGGGATAGTGGGTGAGTATTTGCTCTCATGGTTTTTGCAGAATTTCAATTGTGTCGGAATTTGTTATTTAATTTAATTAATTAAATGCAAGTCAAATGTGAAGCAAAAATTTATTTCATGCTGCAAAATTTTTCTAATTTGATAAATTTGCCAATTTTCGCAACACTTTTCCGACCAGTGACAGTCCGAAGCTTTCCCTTCAATTGGCTTTTCAAAACTGTGAATAAAGTAGCTGAAATACTTTTCAAAGCAAATGTTGTTAAAGTGCAAGAAAATTTGAAACAAACTTTTTGAGATTAATTGAAAAATGTATTTTAAGTAAAGCAAGGAGGAAATTTAATAAAAAGTAACGGTAAATAGGAAAAAACTTAAAAGATTAATTGAAAATGGAAGATACTTAAACGGAGTTCAATTTGAATAAAAATTTAAGTAAGTAAAAAATTAGTGGAAATATGAAAAATTATAAATAAATTCATGCTAAGAAATTTTGTACCTAAAACAATTTTTTAATGCTTTTTGTACCCATATGAAAAAAAAAAAAAAAACAAATAACTGATGATTTCTATGCATTTATAAATTATATTTAATAATTTATTAAGTTGTTATATTCAAAGGATTGCAAATTAAACTAATTGCATTACTGTAACTGTAAAAAAGAAGTTTAAAGATTTTTAGATAAAAAATTAATAAACTTTAATTTCAGCCAAATTTTGGTTATTTGACAAACTTCAAAGCAACAATATCAAAAGCAACAACAAATGCAACAACGACAACAATAGCAATAACAAAAACAATAAAACCCCACAATTCACAATAATAATAAAAAAGCAGCTCAATTAACGCCCGTCAAACGGAGGCGGAGCACTCAAAAGGGGGCGTGGTAATTGTGTCCAGGGGCTGGAGGAGCATTTGGTGGGGTGCGGGGGGTTGGTCGGCTGTGTTGCATTCATAAAGCATACAAAATTGCCAGCTGGAAGTAGTTTCACATGCGAGCGACTGCTCGAGCGGCAATTAGAAAACGCGGTTACATCATTTTGGACGGCGGCGCGGGTTAATTTCCATTCAGAACGGAAATAAATAAAACGCAAGTAACTGTGCTCTCGCATAGGGGGGATACCCGACTAGCAAATACCCTAAATAGGCAGTAGGTAGAGCATTTTAGTTTGTTTGCTTTCAAGTTCCAAAGTAGAACTAAAAAATTGAAATATATTAAATTTCCTCTTTAAAAAAAGATCCGATCGACTATCACATACCCTAAATTGCTTACATTTAAGCTAAAGTTATAAATACATAAATTCAAAATATATACAAAATTTGAGTTTTTTTAGGACTCGGACTTGACTTTTATTCCTTTTTAAAAATTTATCTAATTATTTTATTTTTGAGTAGATCGTCTCTATTTATCACTTCAATAGGGCATATCTGCTCTATTACTTTGGTATTACTTTCTATTTCCTTAATACTAGAAATACTAAAGGAGATTCCCTATAACCCTCAGTTTCCAGGGTGTTAAATGGGCCAGCATATACAAAAAGTAAAAAATAATATTTGTCATTGCGCGAGCATTTAAAAGTAATTTTCATATATTTTCCGAGTTGAAAATTGAAATTTAAAACGCGCCTTTGATTTTATTTGTGTTTTTTTTTTTATTTTAAATTTTTCACTCTTTTTTTGTCTGTTAACACATTTTTAGAACTGTCAAAGTCGAGTGTCGCAAATACTTTTGTTGAAAACCTCTAGAATTAGTCGAACAGGAAAAAAAAAATAGATTTAAATATTTTGCAAAGCCAACAAATTGGAAATCTTCGCGGTTCGAAAACTTAAAATTTGTTTAACTAAAATAAATCACAAGCATAAATTCGAATTACGCGAAACACAAATATTTATGT
This sequence comes from Drosophila pseudotalamancana, assembly GCA_037075185.1. Classification (NCBI taxonomy): domain Eukaryota; kingdom Metazoa; phylum Arthropoda; class Insecta; order Diptera; family Drosophilidae; genus Drosophila; species Drosophila pseudotalamancana. The sequence continues at coordinate 35,087 of JBAMCK010001026.1, read as the reverse complement.
TGAATATTGGAAGATCTTTTCCAATATGAAAGACGCCGCCCTTTAAATATGTCACTTGAAACATTTCGTTATTCCGCTTTGTGCGTCATTCGTAAACGTTCACACAACAAATAAGCTAGTTTGTATATGTATTTGGTTTATATTTAAATTTATATAAAGAAAACATATACTTATATGCATACATTTGAGAAATTTCTAATATCTGGCAACTTGTTCTTAAATTTTCCACTTGTGGCACTTTATAACGGAACCTTACCCAACATAAATGACACTTAAGTTATTTAATCTGATTATATGCAAGAAGTTTCTGGCAATCAATTTTTAGCACATTTTGTTAAATTTTAAAAATGTTCCCGAGTTAAAAATTGTATAACTTTTTAAAATCTGAATTTATTTAACGAAGTTATGATAATTGGATATAACCCTTATTTGTCTGCCTGACTTGTTGTATAAACTTGTCGATCTCGAAAACTACTAAAGCTACTGAATTCAAATTTTATATTTACGTTCTTAAATATCATGCGCAGTCTAGGATAATCATTTTTTCTTGATGTCTTCTTTCATTTTCATAATATCAATAAAAATCCCCTAAAATTCCCTATTTTGGTAGTTTTGACTGTAACTCAGGCAAATAAAGTTCGATTTTTGAATGCTATACCTTTTTTAGCTCTTATAAACTAGCATTATCGATTGGAATTCAAAATATCAACATTTGGAAAAATTTTTATTTTTGACGATTTTTAAACAAAGTGGCAAGGGGTGGGGTCACATTTTTTGCTAAAATGGGCTTGGTTCCAAAATCAGCAAATACATATTTTATTTTATTCTACTGAGTTGCCCGAGTAAGAAATGGTATAACTTTTTAAAATCGGACTACATTTAACCAAGTTATGATAATTCGAAGTTGATCAATAACCTCCATTTGTCTGCCTAATTGGTTGTATTAACACGTCAATCTCGAAGAGTATAATAGCTACGGACTTGAAATTTTGAACCATTATTAAGGAGTATCAGGCGCAGAGTAGAAAAGTCATTTTTTTAAAATAAATATTTCGTTTTTGTAAATATCAATAAAAATACTACTAAATACCCTATTTTCGTCACGCAGTCAGTCACAATCAGCAGTCAGTAGATTTGTAGTCGCTCAAATATTTCTGAAATCATTTTTATTAATCGGTCAATCTATCTGTCTGTTAGTCACGATCTTTAATCATACAGTCACCATATTAATAGATAATAGTGCTAGTCACCATCATCAATCATCAATCAGTGTATCTTTTAGTTTCAATCGTCAGTAAGAACATCAATCAATCTGTCACATACGATCTTCAGTCAGTCAATCAATAAGTCTGACAGTCACCTTGCCCTAATCACGCGAACAACAACAAGCGTCAAGTGTGCTTACAAAAGCTTCTCTCGAATGATTGAAGGCAATTGTTTCGCTTTGTCTGGCAGCCAGATGCAAAGAGACAAAAGAAAAAAACAGACCAGAAAATCCCACTATTTGTAGGCCAATTATTTAGCATAATGCACTGGAAGCCGCCGGCTGTCAGTTCGAGCATAAATATTGTCGTTAATACCGGTTAGATGGAGATCTAACTCAAAAAAGCTGAAATAACTGCTTTATAGTAAGTGTCGCCCCCTGGCGGTGACAAAATGTTGAGGTGCTTCTCGCTCACACTTTTGCACTTAGTTGAGCCATTTTTTGTGAATGAAACGAAATGTTTTTTTTATATGTATATATTTATTTTTAAAATAGGCGTGCGAGTGAGATGGAGAGTGTGAGCGGGAACACGCGCACAATTAAGAGCCAAAAATGTTTTCACTCCAATTCCAATTTGAATGAATTTTGTACTTTGTAATAGTATGCGTATGCGTGTGTGTGTGTGTGTGAGTGTTGATTATTATATTCATTTCCTCTATTTAACTATTTTCTGGTCGTCTGCCAATCAGGGACTGCCATTGTATTTCAATCAATCAATTTGACACATTTATTTAATTAAAGCATTGATTAGAAATTTTGTATCGATTACTGCGCGCAACGATTATTGGCGACGATTGTACTTTGATCAACAAATAAATCAAATTTTATTGCTACTTTTGCTGCTACTACTCTTTACTGCCATTTTTAAGCGCATGCATAGGCAACACTGTCCGAAGGAAAGCTTTCCCAACGCAGCGCCCACTGCTGGCAGTTTGTCGCAACTGGTGTAAAGCTTACGCTTAAAAGCTTTGCTTTTGCTCGAGCTCTCTCTCATGCTGTCTCTCTTGTGCTCTGGTTTCATTTCTCATGCTGTAGGCAAGTTGTCTGGCGCATCCCACAGTCCCTCTCACTTCTACCGTTAAACGCAACGCGGGCCGCAACACGTGCGCAGCGCCCCCCCTTCGGCCAATTGCAATTAATTTCAATTTTTCTTTTTATTGTTGCCTACGACAACAAATTGCAATGAAATTTTGTTTTGCTGCTTGTTTTGGTTGCTCTGCTTCGGCTTCTGCTGTTGCTTCTGTTTCTGCCGCTTCCCCTGCCTCTCCTTCTGCAGCACACACAGTCACATGTTGAGGCAGCGTGTCGATGCGTCGACATCGACGTCAGCCGCGCTGCCGTTTCTTTTGCGGTTTCCTTTGCCTTCTTTGCTGTTTGTTCATTTATCGCGCTCAAAATTGAAGCTTCAAATTTTTACAGGTTAATAAGCCAGAGGCCAGCGCTGAATTGCTTTATTATTTATTTTTATTTTTTATGCTTAATTACGATATATTGATTCCTGATCCGATTACAAATTAACTTCGGTTACAGCAAAATCGTTCGTTATCTAAGCTAAAAATTTGCAAAAAATATATTTTGATATACACAGCGCTTTATGTTGCATGTGTGAATGTGTGTGTGAGTGTGTGTGTTTGTATATGTATGATACTCTAAACCGGAACCGGTTGCTGATAAGCAACAAATTCTTCTGATCATATTTTGGAGACTTCAGGCATTAGATTAACATTTCAATGAGAATCAAAATTAAAACCAGATCCGCACGTGCCCATTTATATACGTTTCTAACGGTACTTATATAGATACAATATTATTTTTAATGAGCATTCAATTAAGTTATGGCTTATGCTAAAATATCGGGTTATACATATGTTGATAAAAAAAAGTTAGGACTTATTGTTCAAAGAAATAGAATTAAGGAAATATAACAGCCAAAGAAGAAGACACGCATATATATGTATACATATATGCATATAAGATTAGATGTTATTAAAATTAAAAATGTATCTTAACTTTTATGTACCCTAAAATTTATTGCTTTTGTTCATTACAGTAATGGTATATATAGATAATATACTATATAATCTCTCCATATATCTTAAAACTTTATTAGCTATCTTTCAAGAGTAAAAAGTGTCACCATATTTCATTTGAAAAATGCCCACAAAAAACGTAAAGTATTATATTTTATTTAAATAGGATTCTATGGATATTGTTGTATATATATTTATGATATATTGTCCCTGAATATCTAGAATTCTGTTTAACTGGGTCAACTAGGTAATTATTACAGTTATTCTTGAAATTTATGACGGTAAATAAAAAACCTTTAACTAAATCTCAACAAAACGTTTGACAAAGCTTTACAGTAAAACACGTGTATAACGGCTTAAAACGTACATTTATAGCAACAGTCATGAAATTCAAATGTGTGTGTGTATGTATGTGCGTTGCTGTTCAATTAAGCTATAAACAAAAGTTGTAAATTATAATAAATACAACGATGTGCACAAACAAGTAGCGTTAACTGCTTGCCCCACCCCCTTGACACGCCCCCTTTTGTAATTGTAACAATTATTTTGTTTACTTTGACAAGGGCCGCTAAATGGAATCGAAGATGCCAAAGAGGGGGGTGGGGGTAAAAGCTGAAAAAAGCTTTCGATATGTATTTTTGCGCAATTTATTTTGATTTTTCTTTAAGTCAAACTCTCAATGTGTGCTCGTGTGTGTGTATCGTGTTCTTTTTAATGCATTGAAATAGCCTGCAAGACAACAACAACAGCAACAGCAACAACAACAACAATTCGCACTCGTCTAGCTTATTGTTGTGCTTCCTCTTGTTCTTTACGTTTCTTCCATTCTCGTAATGTACAGGCATCGGTCTTCCTCTTACTATTTTGAGCGTTTGTTTTGTTCTCTCGCCCGCTCTCTCACTCGCGCTCTCTTTAGTCGAAGCTCATTCATTGCGGCCCAAGCGCCACTGCATGCACTCATGTGTGTGTACGTGAGTGTGTGTGTGTGTCTATAATCAAAAATACATATACACATGCACACAGACTCGCTCGCATTTACACACATGTGCAAGACGGAGGCCGGCGCACGTGGAAGCTAAACGTGATAGCACAACAACAAAACAACTGACAGCAAAACAAATAGAAAACCTGACGGCGACGCGTCGCAGCTGTTTGTCGCTTCGTTTGCGTCGCAGCCGCAGCCGCAGCCGAAGCCGCAGTCGCTGTTTGCGCCAGCTGCGACAGCGACACATCGTTTGGCAACTGTTGCCAGCGCCTGTTGCTCTGATTGGTGCGTGTCGCATACGAAGCAGCTGCGCCAATGGCAGCGCACGCTGTGCGAATCCTTAACGCTTGGCTGCTCGCAATTGGCAGGCAGGAGATTCGGCAACGGCTACGAAGTTGCACAGCAACAGCAACAACAACACCAACAACAACACCAACAACGACAGCAACAGCAATAGCAACAGCAATTCTATTTTAAAATCGACGGATCACGGGTTGTATGCTTGATTTGCTTGGCTGATGCGCATTGTTTGGCTTTGATTGAGCGTGAGAGGGACTGATAGAGCGAGAGGCAGAGTGGTGAGGTGAGAGTAAGGGAGAGAGAGAGATGGGGTGTTGACATGTGAACCAGTTAAGCTGCTTGTCACAGCTTAAGCAGCTGCAAGGGTGCAACAAGGGGTCATATTTATTTAAAAATAGTTAATCTATTTATGGCACATACATACATATGTGCACATACATAAACGTGTGTATATACCTACATTAATATATTTAAATGTGAAATTTATAAATAGAAAATTAGGTTTAAATATATTGATAAGAAATTATTTTTTTTCCAGCTTTTGATGCTATTTGTCAACTGTTTCATTTCCATTGTTTCACATTTAATATTTAAATCGGGTTTCGCACTTTTCTGCATTAAGTGTTCTATTTATCGTTCCCTTAATGATAGCTAACTGTAATTTGATATGTCTTAACTGTTCCATTTTCATTGTTTCACAGTTTATACTCAAATAGTTTTACTTTTAATATTGTAATAGCTTGTCATATTTTTTCTGCATTTACTGTTCTATTTATAAGTCCCTTTTTTACATTTTACATTTTTTATTAATCATTTTCTTTGTTCCTTTTTAAGAGCTCCTCAGTAGAGTCCGTCTTTCACAGTTTCTATTCCGTTATTTTTTTCTCACTGTTTCGATAGTATCATTCCGTTTGGTTTCGCTTAACAGTTTCCTCTCTGCCGTTTCCCTTTCCTAATAGTTTTGTTTCATTTCCACTGTTTCGTTTTTACGGATTCACAGTTCCACGGTTTAACTATTCAACTTATTAAGCAAACAAAACACAATTTCCAGCCTAAAATTAAATTATTGCTCAACTACACTTTTTACAGTTAGCTTGAGTTTTGCACAGTTTAAACATAGATAATTATTGTTTTTTTAGACACTTCATAAACAATCGTTAAGTGCAGAAAACTTCTCGAATCGAGTGGCTAAGCAAAACCCTAATGAATTCTCGCAAAACTTGATAAATTGGCGTATTAAATGGAAATTTAATTGCTTACAAAAAATAAAAAAAAAAAATTCATTTACAATATGCAACGGTTAATTAATATAATTTCTAATTATTATGATGGTTGAGCTTGGCTTTGTAGAGGCTGTCCAGGTAACAGCGAACAAATTTCCATTCAATTACGCATACGTCACGTGTTGCAAGCCAATTAATTTTTGCGTGTTGCTGCAACACACGCTTTTGTCATCGATACTTTAATCACTTTTCTGCCCCAAAACAAAAACACAAAAAAAAAAATTCCAATTAGAACAGGAAACGGAAGACGAGCAGAATTTGTTTTTCCTAACAGTAACTAGGGAGAGCCTCCCCAACAATTTTTGCAGCTGTATCTCTGTGTGTGTGAGTGAGTGTGTGAGCATGTGTAGCTGTATTTGTTGCTCTTAACTATGCCAAATGCAATGTACGTTCAACGTGCGCGCCACTGAGTGCCTGTCTGTGGGTGTGTAATTGTGTGTGTGTGTGTGTGTGTGTGTGTTTAACTGTCTCTCAGTCTCAGCTGTGGTGTATGTGTGTGTGTGTCCCGGTGTGTTCACAACACGTGCTTAGAACTTTGCTAGACGTTGGGCTTTGGGTCATATTGAAATCCGCGTGACTTTGTCGCCGCTGCCGCTGCCGCTGTTGACGTCGCTGTCAGCTGCCAGCTGCGCTGCTGTCGCTCAGCGCATTTTCATTAGCTACAAACTGCGCTGCTTGACGCTGACGTCGTTTGCTTTGCACTGTTTGTATTTATTTATATATGATTTATTATTATTTTTGCTTTGCAAATACAATTATATTTTGCACTATTTATCAGCTAGATATATGTGTATATATATAAGTTGATATACACATATAGATGTATATATATATATTTGTTTATATTAACAGTTAGATTTTACGTAAGTAACTTGCAGAAAATTGCAATTTACGCTGCGACGCGTCGCAGTTGTGTCTCTTCACTGGCGTCGCAGTTGGCGCTGCAGTCGGCTGCGACGGCGACTGCATCGAGTGCGCTGCTCGCGCGAGCTGCGGCTGCGGCTCGTCGAACGCCGGCATTCGGTCGCATCGCGTTCTCACGTCCAAATCGTTTGTCGCTCAGTTTTTCCAGCTAGTCTGAAAACTGCTAGCCTCAAAACTGTCAAGCTAAAAATATACAATAAAAAAATAAACTTAATACTAAATTATTAAAAAAAAAAAAAAATAAAAAAAATTACTAAATAAATAAACAAAAACTGCGCAGTCGTTAGAAAAGGCTTTCGGTGCAAAGTTCTAAAAAAAAAGGCGAACTGCAGCGCAAAAAAAGAATTTTAAACAAATTCTATAAGCGATATTTACATCGACCTATACTATATTGAAAAAAAAATTTATATATATGGAATATAATCGTTCAAGTGTTTCAAATAAATAGCAACAATTGTGCAAAGTGTTCGTGTATGTGTGTGTGTGTGTACGTGCGTACGTGTGTGTGTGTGCTCAAGTAGAGACAGATAACTGGCATTACATACATACATATATAAATATATAGATATATATCTGTAGATTTATAACAAATGCAAGCAGCAGCTCCAAAGTTACGGATCGAATTTCAAAAGCGTTTAATTTCAATTTTAACTTTTACATAAAATCACATAAAAACAAAGAAACAAAATAATACATAAAATAAATAAGAAAAGGTATACAAGAAATAAAAATAAAAAATCGTAACATTTCAATTGATTGCCATAATGATAATTTATTTGTTTAGTAAAAATATTCAAAGTCAAATTAAATGAAGCTACAAAAAAGGCTAAAATAGCTATTTAACGCACATTTTTGTGCAAATAAAATGATTTAAATTATAGCTTAAAAATTAGATTATAAATATTAATTGAATACATTTCTTTTATATACATATACATATATATGGAAACAATGCCTTTTCTTATTTCTGATCGCCGCAAACACAAATGAAACTAGAAAATAGAAAAACTCATCGGAATAAAAAAAAGAAATAATTATAAACTAAAACATTCATGAGTAACACAATCAACAAAACTTGCTTATATGTATATATAAAAAAAACAAAAAAACAAGCAACAGATAATTATCATTATCATAATCATTATCATTATCATTATCATTCTTATTTTCATTATCATTGTCATTATGAAAATCAAGTTTCAATACTAATTGTCGCTTTTCCATATGAAAGCAATGTGTATATGTTTATATATATGTATGTATGTGCATTTTAGATACTTGAAAAGAAAAACAGTGTTGGTTAACAGTGAAAATTGAAAATGCGCACAACTTTAGGCAGCTGGCCAAAGTTTTCATTGCTGTGCAGCAAATTTAATCACGCGAATCACAAAGACGTGGCCACCTAAGCCAAATATCGAAAGCTATATAGCTTTATATACTAACAGAACCAGTGTTGAACAACTAACAGTGCTGCAAAATGTCGTCGGAGACGAATTCGTGCGCCAGCTTCTTCGCCCAGGAGCATGCGAATGCGACGCTCTCGCAGTATTTCCAGCAGCTCAACTCGCAGGTGGCAGCCGTTGTGGCCAGCAGCGGCAGCAGCAGCAACAACAAAAACAGTGGCAGCAACAACAACAATAGCAACAGTAGCAGCAGCAACAACAACAGCAGCAGCAGCAGCAGCGGCAACAGCGACAGCGGCAACGATGGCAGCATTTCCGGCTCGACAGCAACATTGGAGAACCATCGGAGCAGCGTCAGCAGCAACGATTCCGGCAAAAGTGGCAGCAACAGCAGCTCCACGGCAGCAACAGCTGCGGCGGCAGCAGCGGCGGCGGCCGCAGCAGCCAATGCCTGGAACTTGCAACATCAGCAAACGGCCGCGCTGCATCATCACCAACAGCAGCAACAACAGCAGCAGCAGCAGCAACAGCAGCAACAGCAACAGCAACAGCAACAACAGCAGCAACATCTGCAGCAGCATCATGCACAGCAGCAACATGCTGCTGCCCTGGCTGCAGCTCAGCAGCAATTGCAACAGCAACAGCAGCAGCAACACTCACATCACGCGCAGCAGCAGCAGCATCAGCATGCACATCAACAGCAACAGCAACATCCGCAGCAACATCATCCACATGCACACAATCCGCATTTGCATCCGCATCATCCGCACCAACAGCAGCAGCAGCAGCAGCAACAACAGCAGCAACAGCAACAGCTGCACCAACAACAACAGCAACAGCAGCAGCAACAGCAACAACATCATGCCGCACAGCTGGCAGCTGTTGCCGCCGCCGCCTCCAACACCAACACCCACTCGATATTCGGTACCGGCAACTTCCACTACAAGACGAACAACTCGTGGACGTTGCCAACGCTCAGCTATCAGCGGATCTACCAGGAGAATCCGCATTATCATCAGCGCAACAGTTTCATGGAGGGCAATGAGGCGTCGGCTGCGGCAACGGCGGCAGCGGCAGCAACGGCTGCGGCCGCGGCGGCTGCTGCTGCTGCGGCGGCCACAGCGACTGGCAACAGCAGCAGTAGCAACAACAACAACAACAACAATTCGATTGCTGCGTCCGCCAACAACAATAATAATGCTGTGCCAAATGCTGCTGACAACAACAACAGCAACAACAACAACAATAGCAGCAGCGGCGGCAACAACAACAACAACAGCGTCTCCTCGGTGCAACACGTGGCAAGTGCGGTGGCTGCCGCAGTCATTGCCAACGAGCATCAAAACCATTTAAACAGCTTGAAGGCTCGCTTTCAGCCATCGGGCACAGGTGGGTTAATAATAATTCCAGTTAACAGTCCAGTTAATAAATAAATTATGCAAACAATTCAACATTGTTCACATTGTTGCAAAATATTAGTTCAGGTGTCGCACCTGCGATCGGACCAAACGGCACTTATAATAATTTTAACTGCCATCTTTTGCATACTTTTAACATAAATTTTAAAGTGAATGCAACTGTTCTGTTAAGCTTTTAACAGCTACTGCTAAGCTTAGCCAAAATTTAGATTTGATTTTGATGTTACTGTTCTATTAAATGGACTTTCTTTACGTAACATTATGTTAACTGACTGCAAGTTAACATAAGCTCATATTCCTTATGCACAACTGTTTACGAAGTTTACATACAACTTCAAAGTTATTTAAGGCACTTTATTCTCTGTCTGTCTAAAAATTCCAAATAGTATTACATATGTTTTATATTTATATATTGTAGTCATACTATATATATACTATATACCTATATATCTTTATAAATCGTGGGGGTTTTGCGACTTTGTTGCTCGCCTATTGAAACTTGACGTTTTGAGTCTTCGCTTAGTCAGAATTTATGACAAGTATTTATGATAAATATATTTCTATTCACATTTGCATAAATTATTAAGCTACAGTTTTCCTAGCCCCAGTCTAATTATTCACCTCAGCTGCTCTGCTTTCTTAACGTTTGCGCTCTCGCTCTGGTTAACTGCTCGCTGTATGCTCGCTCTCGCTCGCACACGCTGCTTTTAGTTGCTGCTGTGTGATCTTTGAGTAAATGTCAAATTTGAAGCTTTGAGCGCACACGTGAGCGGCTTGTCTATATATTTGCTGCGCTCTCTCTAACGCTCTCCCTGTGTCTGCATGTGTGTGCATCTGTGTGTATTCGCCCTGCAGCGAAGTTCGTCGCCTGCGTCACTCGCAGCCTATCGCAATAAAAACTTAATTAATATGCGCACAAACTTTTGCTTCGTTTGCATTTTGCAAAGTTTTTAGTGCCAATTTTTGCCATTGCTTTTGTTCATTTTGTTGTTGTTGTATTGGGCTTATCATTTATTAAGTTACGACCTATGCCAAGTACTTTTGATACCCTGTTCACACTCATAAAGGGTATATGATCGAATGTGTGTAAAAGATTTTATAGGCATGCAAATTTCCGTGTCGATACAAAGTTTTACTAGTATAATTAAGATTATAGAAGAAAAAATATTTATGAAGATAATTTTAGCATCAGCTGTGAAAGGCGTACATGTATTGCGACAATCTTTATTGTATACAGGGTAATTAATAGTCGAGATATCTCTTTTGTTTACGTTTTTTTTTAAATATACAGTTAAGATTTGATTCACTGCTGTCCTTTAATCTAGTTAATGTGCATATCGCTGTTTCTTTCTCTCGCACACTTTTCCTGTGTGGCACTCCCTTCGTCCTGCTCTTTCGCTCACTCGTCCCGTCTTGCACTCTTCTCACACGTTTTACTTGCCTTTTGCCATTTCACACTTTAATTTTGTGCTGAAAAATTATTTGAAAAGTTGTGAAATTTGCAATTTGCATAAATCAAATGGAAATTAACACACATTAGCAAAGCCTTCTTATCGGCCGATTCGCTCTTTGAGGTTAGGTTTCTCAAATGGGTCAAATCAACATTTTGTTGGCAGCTGCCTCCATCAGCTGATTAGCCCAAATAGACCATGAAGAAGAAAAAGAAGAGGTAGAAGCAATTGACAAATGGCATCAAATGTTTTCCACCATTCAGCACACATTCGTCCTTTTTGACCAATGCGCGAATCCGAATCCATTTTGCAGCGAGGTCAGCGAGTCCTTTGTGCCTTCTTTCATTTTCTGGCCAAAATGCATTCGCTTTGATTAGATTTTTGGCCAGAAAAAAAAATGCATTCAGAAATGTCCGCAGTTTTTCTATTTGATGAAATGAAATTCAAAATTATGGAAAATTATGCTTATGAAATGTTTATTGAATGTTTTGCAATGGTAAAAATCATTTATGAAATACCCTGGAAATGTGATTGAAAGTATGCTAGGGTTAATGGGTTAGATTTGAAATAAGAAAGTTCTTAAAGATCTTAAAGTTAAGATATTTTTGAGGTTTTGAGGTAAGTTAAGATCTAGCTTAAGCCATAGCTGAACTATATCTGAAATAAGTTATAACCTATTTATAACATTCTATATACTTAACATCTATTAACTGTTATATCATTAAGTAATTATAGAACATTTGTTAAGCTAAACTATGCTTAGATAAGAAGAACAATAAGAATTCTCATCAGTGAAAATAAAAATCCCCATTAATATAATATTTTTTTTTTTTTTTTTTTTTTTTTTTCTCTTACATATTTATTTGCAATCTGCCTTATTCGGCAATAAACAAATTTACAGAATATATTATTTCAATTAACCGGATGGTTTTAGCTCCCGTGACCTAAACCATATATATACATATTACTTATTTACAACTTAAATTTATCTGTTTGGTAGGTCAAGTAGATGGTACCTCTTTAATCGCCTTCTGCTTTCTGTATTGTCGAGAAGACTAATTGCTAGAATAATATAATATAGTATATATATACATATATACATATATACATATGTATATAAAAATAAGACATGACTTTGAAAAGTGTTTATTATTCATCACATTGGGGAAATATTAATAAAACTTGATGTATATATTAAATTAACTTAAGATTAAAATTTACTAGACTTTGTTCTGCATTGAAACTCAAGATTTGAATATATAGATATATAAATATATATATATATATAGATGTATATCTATATAGATGTATATCTGTATATATAGATATATAGCTAAAATGCACTCAGCTATTGACGGTTCATTTAGTTTATAAGGCTCGTCACACCTCTAGCTTTCTTCTCCCTGCCTCCCTTTCTCTCGCCCTCTCTTTCTCTCTCTTTCCCGCATTGCCTCTCTCTCACTCTTTGGCAATAACTATAATTCATCTGCCGTAATGCTTATTCAATATATTCGAGCTGCCCACACGGGTTGCTCATCACAGTGTTCACTGCATCCGCGACCACCCACCCTTTCTGGCCCACCCTCTGGACAGCGGCATATTTGCATTTCACTTCCCTCCCCCACCCCATAGCAGACGCGGCTTTGAATGTCTGTCATCAACGTTCATGCGATTATTTGTAGGCATTCTTTTTTTTTCTTATTTTTTTGCTTTGCACTCAGATACGATCTAAAACGTAGGTAGAAGTGGAGCTTGGTACGCTACGAACCAATACGATACAACCCGATACGTTACGATACGATACGATACGATACGATATTGTGAGCTGATCCAATACGATACGGTTTTGGTTTTCGTTTCGGTTTCAATTTTTAGTTTGTTTGTTGCTCTTCGGGTGAAATTTTTTTCAAGTTTATTGCAAACAATCGAATTCGTTTTATTTAATTTATGTTTGTTGCTGTTGTTGTTTTTTTTTTTCAATACTCTGTCTTTGAGTGCAAATTGAGCATATTGGTATTATTGTTGAATACGTATGTCACCGTTTAAGTAACAATCCTTTAGATATACTTACATATATACTTAGAGAGTATTATGCGAATGTGTGTATGTGTGATAAAGTTTGTGAGTCACTATGAAGAGATTTTGTTTATTTTTGAGCTGCAGTAAATCTACAGTTTTAGATTAATTTATATGATTAGAGTTTTAGATTCATTTATAATCATTACTGCGAATCACTTTTTAATGGTCACTAAACCTAACACAAAAAAGCTCCACGAATAACAGTTTTAGATTTTGAGCTTTGGAGTCACAGTTTGGAAGTCTGCAACTCACATTAAAGGAAAGTCAGCGCTCACCTAACGGTTTGCAGCTGTTTCCTCTGCTATGTATAGAGTATGTCAGAGTCGGGTTCATATTGTTTTTTTTTATTTTATCAGTGAAAACGACAGAAAATGACCTTTTAAAGACAGGCAATTGTTGTTGTTGTTGTAGTTGCCGCTGCTGCTACTGCTGGTGGTGGTGTGTGGGCAGCAGGGGAAAGGGGAGGGCTGCAGCTGAGGCTCATTGCGAATGCGCCATGGGGTGGCCCACTGTCAATGCCAATGGCAGAAAATGGGGAAATGGGTTTTGGCTGTGCAAATGGCGATGGGAGCGGCGGCGGCTTTTTACTCGCCGTGGGTGGCCATTAGCTACATATGTACATATGTATTTATATATGTATGAATATGTACATATAAGTGTTTTAAATTACCCCCAATATACTTTTGCATTTACATTTTATTATTGTCACTATTCTATTTATTAATTTGAAACAATTTGTTTTGATCTCGTTGCAGGTAAGCATCAAATTGTGGCATGGTTTGTGTTGAATGTCGGTTTTCGCTGTCAGTCGATGTCAGTTGGGTCCCAAACGTGACTGAGGACTGCATTTAGCTTAAGCTCGTTTACCGTTTAGCGTTTACCGCATTTGTAGAGTTGAGTGTTTCTGGTAAGCTTGTTTATTGTTATCACATTGCTGTACTTAATGGTCGGGTGGAGAGAGGCGCAAAGTCGAAAGCGCACTCAAAACATTGCAGGCGAAAAGCTTTTATTGCGTCGCAGTCTGCGCAAGTCACTCAAATTAAACGCTGCTCGCTGCCCACTGCTCAGTCAACGCTGACGTCGTGACGCTGTGTGTTAGTGTGGAAAATCTAAAACCAGCATCGCTTCCGCATGCTGCCACAGCGACGACGACGACGACGACAGCGCAGCGCAGGCGAAGCGTAGCGATAGCTTTTTACAAACTTTGGCGCAGGCTGCGCGAAAGAAAGTAAACAGTGGAATGCGCAAAATACGCTGAAATGTAAAAGAGCCAGCGAGAGCGAGAGTGCGCCCAAGTGAGAGAGAGTGAGTGAGAGCGTAGTCAACGCAGACGTTGCGGCTGTGCTTATGCTTTCGGTTTCAAGTTTGGCTTCGACGCTGGCTGCGCAGTCGCCGTTAAGTTTTTGGCTTTGGCGCTTGCTGCGTGGGGCTTTTTTTGTTTGTTTGTTATTGTTGCTGTTGTTGTTTTGTATATTTTGGAGCCGATCTGAGCTGCGTTGCAAGAGGCGCACAGCGCGCGCGTTCACTCAACGTTTGCAGTCCGGCGGCACCGGTTCGGTTCACGGCTTCACAGAGCACAGCGCAGCAGACAAGAAAAAAAATATATATATAAAAAAATAACAACAAAACGGGCCACGGAAAGCGAGTCTTAAGTCCCCGAAAAAGCGCCCCCTTCTTCCCCCCTCTTTCGCAGCGACGAGCGACGCGCGTGTCAACGTCTGCGTCTGCGACTGCTTTCGAATTCGTGCGAACTTGTGAACTTTCGTTTTCGGCAACAGCAACGGCAACGGCAACGGCAACGTCGAAGGCTAAGGATTGGATATATCAAATAATAAAAAATGTATAAATATGTATAGAAAATATATGTGGGAAATCACAAGGAAATGCAGTGAAAATTTCAACTATGCCTTGTAGTGCAGTGTTAATTGAAATCTAAGAATCGAACTTTGCAGCAAAGCAAATCAAATAAATGTTTATTGAAATATGTTAAACAACCTACACCGTGATACAAAGTGCATTCAATTTTCTAAATGAAATGGAGAAAAATAATAGCAATTGTTATACTGTGGATAAATCCGCATGCAATTTAAAACTATAGCTACAAATATAAAATATATATTTAAAAAAAAAAAATAAAAATAAATAAATAAATAGTCACAATCCACAATCCGCACAACCCACAAAATAGCAAAAAGCGCATAGCAACATTTGTTTTTGTTATTTTTGCTGCTTATTCAAGGTCAAACTTTTCTCATTCAAACGTCGACAGTGACGACGACGGCGACGGTGACGGCGATGCGAGAACCCCTTAAAACGGCACCCAAAGCCCAGTCGCAGCGCCAATAAGTACGCGAAATAGTTGACAACAACAGCAAAAACAACAACGACGTACACACATAATAATAGAAAAAAGGCAGAGCGCAGGCAACAAAAACAAAAACTAGGCAAACAAAACAACAACAGCAACAACAAAGCAGGTGACGGCAGCGCAGCGCATTGCGGCAGAAGCGTCTACAATTGAGAGTGCACAAAGGCGAATTGAAAAAGTTGGCTTGCTAATTCTTCTTCTTTTTTTCGCGTGACGCGCTCATAAATTCTGTAAGCTCTCTGAAAGCTGCGCTTGCGTCGACGTCCGCTGCTGCTGCTGCTGTTGTTGTTATTGTTGTTAATGGGCGCAGTTAGAACGACAGCGCGGCCGACTGAGAAAAACGCGCGTGCGATAAAAAGCTTTATTCATTTTATTTATAAATATATGTTTATTTTTTATTTTATTTTATATTTTTTATGAAGCGTGTTCGCTCAGAAATTTAGTTTCAATTAAAATTTGCAACTGATGTTTTGTTTTTGCTTAGCAATCAAACTATTCAAACAGAGCGCCGCAGCAGCATTTGCCAGCAACAATGTTGCAACACGCAGTTAGCTTATAAAACAGACAGAGCAAGAACAATAATAATAACAACAACAAAAAGTAAATTGCATAGCAAAGAAAAAGAATTTTATACGTTAGGCTGGCAACATTTTGTGCGCCTCAGCAATGAGAATGGACTATCAAATGCCGCCGCCGACTTTGGCGTTGCAACAACAACAACATCAACAGCAGCAACAACAACAACAGCAAACACACAATGCGCTGCAACATCAACAGAATCAGCTGCAATTGCTGCAGAGTGTGCAGCAGCAGCAGCAGCAACAGCAGCAACAGCAGCAGCAGCAACAACAACAGCAGCAACAAATGCTTGGCAACATGTCGCAGACGGCAACACTGCCACCGTTGAGCAGCTTGCCGCTGCAGGTGGTGCACAATTTGCCGCACCTGCTGGCAGGCAACAACAACAACAACAACAGCAATTCGAATCTCACTGGCAACAATGTATCCTGCAACAACAACAACAACAGCCAGAGCGGCAACAATTTGCTGCGCAGCAGCATGCAACATCAGCAGCTGCTCAACAGTCTAAGCAACGGGGGCAACAACAACGGCAACACAGCCGCTGGCAACACGTCGCTGGTGGCTAACGGTGCACTGCCGCCGCCCACACAACTGTTGCAACATCACTTGCAACATTTGGCGCATGTCAATGTCAATGCGGCAGCTGCGGCTGTGGCCGTTGCCGCCAACAATCTCAGCAACAATCTCAGTAACAGTCTGCAACATGGCAACAATGCCAACGGCAACAACAGTGCCAATGGCAACAACAACAACAACAACACTATACTCAACCACAACAATCTCAACATAATCATCAATAATCACACCTCCAACAACAACAATAGTAATAATAATAACAACAACAACAACAATCCAGCAACACCAAATGCAAATCTTGCAACAGCCACGCCCACTGTGAACACAGCCTCCGCTGTGGCGCAACAGCAACAGGCGCACGAGAACAGTTTGGTCAACAGCTTGGTGGGCGTCATCAACGGCAACACCACCACCAACAACAACAACAACAACAGCAATAATAATAATAATAATAATAACAACAACAACAACGGCGACGATAACAATCGTTGGACACAATTTCAGGTGCAACAATTGTGGAAGCAACATGCGAACTATTTAAATGGTATGATTCGTGCATTCTTTACTTTACATACATACATACACATATGTATATGTTTCCAAAGCAACATGTTGCTGCAAGTGCTTTGGGCACATGTCGTTTTATTCTATTTGAAAGTCAGCTGAAATGTTGCTGATTCTTGCTTATCCACATGTTTCAATAAAGTTCATGCGAATTTTAATGGTTTTTGTATGTATGATAAATATAAATATTTAAAAAACAATCTAAAGCTTTGCTCAGTTACATGTTGTTGCCTTAATTTAATAATACTGGCAACAAGCTGAATATTCGAATATTATTATATTAAAAGTTTATTTAAAATTTGTTGAAAAATTCAACTTTTACAAAAAGAAGTTTTTAGTCTATAGCAACTTGTTGCTTCGAATTCTATTTTTTAAACTAAGCTACATGCTGCACAGCAAAAAGAGCATTACGGCATGCAAGCTTGTTGCTAAGCACACTTCTAGCTTAAGAACATGTTGCTTAGCTGCAATAGCAGAAGTTTCCAGTTTGCTTTAGTTTTTGCCACAAATATTCTCTACTAGCCTTGTTTTTGTTTGGCTCTTCCTGTTCTGGCCACATTGTGGCGCAAATTGATTGCATGCTCGACTAATTATCGGCCGCTAATGGCCCTGATTAGGTGTCAAAGTCGACTTATATCGATTGTGCGTCTGCCATGGCTTTTCTTTTTATCTTTCTATGGGTTCATTGCGGTGCGCAGATATATTTTCTTTCTTTTTATATTTTTATTTCGCGAGCATTTCCCATTTTTTCAGCATTTCCGCGTGTGGCGCAAGAGTCAAGAGTCTCAACTTTCAACTAAACCTTTTGACACAAAAGTCTCCAGTCTCAAATCTCAAATCTCGAGTCTCGAGTCTCACAATCACTTTTGCTTTCGGTTTTTAGCCCCCGCAAGGGCCGCCGCTCCAGCGACTTAACTTGGCCTTAACTCGTTGGCCCGCGACATTTTCAGACAACTTTCGTTTCGGTCGGGGTGCTTTCCATATATATATATATATATAAATAAATATATATATGTCCAAAAAGTCAACTTTTGTTTTTATATATTTATTTAACAAAAGTCCAGCTGCGGCCTTTTGTTATCGCGGCTTTTATCTGCGCTTTATGGCCGAGATAAAAGGCCGGCTTTTGCGGCCTAATCAGCAATCGCACAAAAGTCCAATTTTTTTTCTTTTTTGGCACTCATTCCATGCCTGTTTCCCCTTCTCCTTCCGCCACCACCCTTTGGAACATTGTCGCATAATTAATATGTGTCCAGCAACATTTTTATTTTTGTTGTATTTTTGGTTGCCCAAAATGCGTTTTTACTTTCATTGAGCGACGTCGACGTCGACGTCGACGCCGGCGTGCGCTGCGACGCCGACTGAGGCAACATCACAAAAATTAACTTTCACTTTTTTTCGGCAGTTTTTAAATTCATTTCTTTCTTTCGTCTTCGTTTTTTGATATTTTTTCTGGCATTTTATTTCATTTTTTTTCATTTTTTATTTTAGTTAATTTTTTTAGGTTTTTTTTTTTTGACTGTTGGCAACGAAATTTTTGTGTAGCTTCTTCTTTTGGAACATCATTTTTATGCATACCAAAAATGTTCATTTTTAAAATTCGAATTCGAAAGTTTTGCCGTTTCACAATTTTTTTTTTCACGTTTTAAATAGTTAATGATGGTGAATTTGTTAAAGTTTTATTTAAATAAATGTTATAATTAAATTTGAAATTTATTTAAAATGTATTTCTAAGATTACAATTAAATTTAATTAGAATAATTATATCAAAATTATTTTTGTCTTGTTGCTAAGCTAATTTCTAAGTGCACTCAGCTACATGTTGCTTTACTAAGAGAGCAGAACTTTATATAAAGCAACTTGTTGCTAAGAATCTTGACCATGTTGCTTAGTTGTAGAATTTAATTTAATGAAGCTGAAGTTGCTTTATTGAAGTTTCTAGAGACATGGCAAATAAATGTTGGATATTTTAGCTATATCGACAGTCAGTAGAACTGACTTGATACCCTACACTCATAAAGTATTGGCTTACATAAGCTTCTGGCATACAAATTTGTGCTTCTGTTCACGTTTCGGCTCGTCTATCACAAGCTGTTTCTTCTTCTTCTTCTTCTTTTTCTGTTTGTACTTCTTCTATTTCTCAGGTGTTATCAGTGGATGTTGCCAATTGAGTCATCGAGCTGAGTTAATTTTCGTTTTCGGCCCAATCGCGCGACTTGGCCAACTTCCTTGCGTGCCGTTTGGCCACAAAACGTTTTTTTTATCCAACACAATTTGAAATGCATTTTGCGCTTGTGCCGACAGACATGACAAAATGGCCAATTGACTGCTCTGCAGCGACGTCGCGTGCGCCGGCAGCGCAGTCGCGGCCGTCACACACTCACCCAGATACGAGGCCTCGCAACATATTACAGTTACTTCAATCAAAAGGCCAAATGCACGGGCTGCAGGCGGATTGCTGCCGCCAACTGTTGCTGTTGCTGTTGCTGCTGTCCAGTGGCAACAATTGCTGCCACTGCTAGTGCTGGTGGTGCTGCTGCTGTTGTTGCGCAATCGAACGGTCAGCGGATCAACGGTAAAAACGTGCAAAATGCGGCATCGTTTAGTGTGTGTTTAGCTTGCCTCAAATATCAGTGAAAGTGCGCGCAACACGCGGCGTATGAGCAATATTTTAATTGCTGCTGTTTCACACGTCGTCGCGCCTGTCGTCGTTGTCATTGTCATTGTCATTGTTGTTGCTCTTGTTGCTCTTCTTGTTGTTGTTGTAGCTGTTGTTGTTGTTGCTGAAAGACCAGAAGCACTTTTCAGTTGATTTTGTAGTCACTTGATTGAATTTCTGTGTTGTGTTTCTTACCTGTTTTTTTGTTGTTGTTTTATTTTTGTAATTTTTTTCGCGCTTTGTCTTTGATTACGTTTCAATTTACAACTGCCACGCCCCGCGGCTGCGTGCCCCGCATACAGGTGGCCAATTTTGTTAGCTATTTGGGTTTCGGTGTCTGTTGATTTGTTTTTGTTTTATTTCATTTTTGTTTTTACCGTTTTATGGAGCTCTGCTAGTTTATAGAGCTCGCGATATGCCCAGCTATGATTATCATTATCGTCTGCTTCCTTATTTTAGCTAATTAACTGCACGACGCCGACGGCTTTCTTTCACTCCCCAGCGAGTGCGAGAGAGATAGAGGGAGAGAGACAGAGAGATATAGAGAGAGGGAGGGGAGGTACAAATGTGTAGCATATCTGTGTCCCAGTCAAATATGTTACAAAGGCGTTGGGCGTGGCATGAAGTGTTTTCAAATTATATTTTCACTTTCGCTTCGTAACAGTTTTCCAGTTTTCCAATTCAACTATTGCAAAATTGCTTTCAGTTATGCTTTTGGTATTTACTAACATAACTAATAGTGGAACTCTGTATTGGGAAAGCAAAACTTGCGAGTTAGAAACTTTACTCTATAGAAAATACTCTAATAAAATATGAATTAGGCAAAGCCTCTCTATGCAATTCTCACAAAACTAAATACGATTAACGGCTTAGCTATTAAAAGAATAGAAAAAAAAGCAAATTTAATTGGTCTATGATTCAAAGTTCCACAGCGTCATGTTTTTTTACAGGGTATTTAAACATTCAAAGTTAGTCAATCTTTTAAAAATGAAATCATTTAATTATACAAAAGAAAGCGTTCGTTAATCAAATTACCGTTAGAAAAATTAGACTGTTATTAGCTACTCAAATTTTAAAGCTCACCTATGCAAAAAAAAAAGAAAATAGGTTATATATGTATATATAAGTATATGAAATTTGGACAAAAATCCATTAAAAGTTAGCCAGAAAGAGTGACAAAATTCGTTGTATTAAAAGCTTTAGTAAAATTCGTAGGCCGAATGAGCTTTATTTTGTATGCTAACAGACCCGGAAATCAAAATGGTGAACACATTTTCCCACACATAATTAATTTGATACACCGTTAAAATAAAAGAAGGTAAATTAAAGCGGCAACAAAATTAAACATGAAAAAAAAGAAGTGCTACATAAAAAAGCGCTATGCAAATAAGCGCGAATGCGGAATGAATGTAATGCACGACAGCAACAACTGCAACAACAATCACAGCTACAACAACAACAACAGCAACAACAACAACAACAACAGACAGCACAACAATCGAAAGTGTTACACTTTCTGCACTTCAGCAAAAGGCAGTCAAACAAAACAAGAGCCAGTGGAGCCATAAACGAGTGCCATGTAATATACCAAGGCAACAACAATAACAGTTACTGTAACAACAACAGCGGCGGTAAAAGCAGCAGCAGCAACAACAACACTGCAGTTAAAAATTACCGCAATTGCGCCATCGACGCAACGCATGCGCCAGCGTCGAACTGCGCCGTCGCAACAGGTGAAAGGGGCGTAAACAGCAGAGGCAGAGGCAAAGGCAGCAGCAGCGGCAGCGAAATACGTGCTCAATTGTTGAGCTGGACTCAAAGCAAGAGACAAAAAAAAATCAGTTGCATTGCATAACATTTGCCAACGATTGAAAATCTAGCTGTAAATGTGCTGTGAAAAAAATTATTGCAAACTATTTGTTGGTTCTCAACCGATCGAAGAAAACATTATACCCTGCTCACCTTTCATTTTCAATGGTATAAATATGCTTACAAAGTTAACTCACTGCCAAATGTGCTTCTTTCTACACTATGTAACTTCACATGGATGTCAATGTCGGGGTCTTTACTGTCGCGCTTTTGTTCTACTTTGCGTTTAGAATGCCGTTTCGCATTTCTTGCTTGCTATTGCTTGCTGTTGCTCTCGTTGGCGTTGCTGTTGTTGTTTTCTTTCGCTCGCTCTCGCGCTCTTTCTTTTCATATTGTTGTTGGTGGCTTGTGAGAACTGGTTTTCATTCAATTTGATTGGGTTTTTCGGGGTTTTTGTTTTAGTTTCGTGTTATCTTTGCTTCGACTTGTTTAAGCTGCTGATCTTGTTGTTGTTGTTTTTGCTGCTTGCAGGAGATTTTACTCTCACTTTCATTTTAATGCGCACCATGCTCTGAAATGCAGCGCTGGAAGGGCATTCGATTTTTTATTGCCTCGAAACGGATGCGATTGATATCATCAGTTTAACAGATGAATGCTAAATGTTAACCTGACGAATTTTTCGAATATTTGGAATATTGGATTTGTTAATTGAACTCATTTATATTAATACTTACGGTGGAATGTATGTATAAGAGTTAAGATATTAATCATATAGCTGGTTTTTCTAGTTCACTCACACTACTAAAAGAGCAGAAACTAACCTACAAATATTCGCCAGCTTTAGTTTTATTGTTATAGCATAATGCTATCTTAAATTGTCACAATGCACAGCTACTAAATGGAAACAGCAAAAGTGAAAGTTTAATGTGCCATTAAAATAATAATAATGAAAAAAAAACATTCACACAAAACAAAAAAAAAACCTACATCAAAGTCCACTAAAAAATGTCCATTAGCACAACAAAGGCCCAGGCCAGAGGCTAACAACTGATAGAAATAATAAAATAATAATAATAGAAAAACAGTTCACACAAAATACCAACAAATTATGCCCGAAAAAAAGAAGCTTTATTTTCACCTCGAATATAAAAAAAAACGCTATAAATTTTGTTGTCGTAGGCCAGAGAGTTGCTCTTTGGATCAGCATGTCTAATGAAAGTGATACCATAAAAAAAAATAAATAAATAAAAAAATAATCACAGCGGAAACCAAATGCAAAAAAAGAGTCACGAAAATTATGCAAATTATTTTAATTACAAATGAGAAACTCCAAAAAAATGCCCATAAAAAGGGAACAGAAGAAAATAAAGCAGCGCGCTTTGTTGCTGGGCCGCCAAAAATACCCAAAAATAAAAGAAACAACAACAATGACGACAAATACAACAACAGCAGCGACGCACAGCTGACCTACTTAAAATGGCAAGAGAAAACTGTAAACGAAACGAAACGAAGCCAATGCCAAAGCCGAGCGATCGACGAAGCACAGCCAAAGTCGAAGCTGAGCTAAAAATAGACCCTGCGCCAGATTCTGTGGCTCCTGCTCCATCCCTTTCCCTCTTCTTCGCCTAACCGTTCTGCTTCTTCGACGCTTTATCAGCTGCAGCAGTGAAAGTGACAGAAAGATAAACGAATAAAAAAGATACACGAAATTATTTTATGCATATCTTTCTTCTTATTGGCAGCCAAGCTCAACTCTTGTTTCATTTATTTCATTTTGTTTCGATTCGTTTTGTTTCGTTCCGTTTTGTTTCACACTAGCTGTAAATTTTATATTTGCACTTCTTTCTATCTTTCATTTTTCTTCTGTTTTTACAGGCAGGAAATCTCCATTTTTGGGTTTCATTTGCAAAGCAAACGGTAAATTTTCTTAGTTCTTTTTGTTTTGTTTTATTTTTTTTTGTTTGCCGCATGCAAATATTGTCATTTATTTTGTGTATTTTATATTTATGCTCTGCGAAAGTTATGAATGTGTTTGTTTGCTTTGTTTAATGTTCTTTTTTAATATTTTGTTTTTGTTATGTTTTGTTTTATGTCATTTTGACATTCCATGAATTCCAACTTATTTATTTTCTCACATGCATCCTAGCTTGCGTTTAACCTCTAAGTCAACTCCATTTATCATCAGTTAGTTTCCTTTTCTCGCCTGTTTTTGTGTCTGTTTCGTGACAAACTCAAAAAAAACCCCGCATCAGTTAAGCAAAACTAACAGCATAGCAAAATTTCCCAGACATAAATCCTAGCGCAAATAACAAGTCGGACAGCCAGTAAAGCAAACAGCAGGGTCCAAAAACAAAATCAAATACAAATGCCTAATTAAAAAGCCAAATGAAAAGTTGCTCATACGCCGTGTTGCCCGCATGCAGATTTGCAAGTCCCAGTTTTGCATTTGTGTTTGCTTTGCTGCTATTACTTCACAATTCACATGCAACAAACACTTGCACACTTTTCACTTACGCTTCGCTGCCAGCGGCACAAAAAAAAATAAAGAAAAGCAATGAAAAGAAAAGAAAATATTACTTCACTGCCACAGACCAGAAATGTGGTCGCCGTTGAAGCCGCCGCAACATGGCATAAAATTTCGCAATAGTTGGTAATTCGCCTAAAAAAGCAACAGTTACAACAACTGTAAAAAGTTCGCAAATGAAAGTGAGAGTGAATAAGAAAGCGGAAACTAATGCAAGCGAAACCAAAAAATAAAAGACGATGGCAACTGGTTTCTGCCGACGGCGTCGGCGCAGACTTCGGCCAAACTCGTTTGCCTGTAAAATGTGCAAGAAATCAAAGAGCGCGTCGCCTGACGCTTAACAGTAACAGCAGCAGCAGCCGCAGCAATCGCAGTAGCAGCGCAGCTAACAGAAGCAGCGACAAAAGCACGCTCAGCTGCGCCTGCGCAGCGACCATTGAGTGAAGCTTTTTTTTGAGTGCGTCGCCGAGAGCTGGGCCGAGCCAAACCGAATGCAAGACGGCGATAAAAATCAGTTGAAAGCTGAAATTTCACTTTCGCTTTTAGCTGCCGCTGGCTGCGCTGCCTGCTCAGCTGCTTCCTCTTTTGTTTGCTTTGTTTGTTTGCCCGAGTCGTGAAGCTGTCTCGCTCTGGTGCCTTGTGTTTGTTTTTCGCTGCGTTTTGTTTGCCGTTCGCGGCGCATGCGGAAATTGTGGACTTGCTTTTCCTCTCTGTGTGTTTGTTTCTTCGTATGCCAAAAATGGAATTGCCCAGTTTATTTTATATATATATATGTATATATATTTATGCAGTTATTAATTTATATTATCTACGGTTAAAGCGCATATGACCCACTTTACAGGCCGAGTAGTGCTCAGGCCCTTATCATTCACTTGACAGGTGCAAAAGTGCAAAAAGACAAAAACTACTCCACAAAATAGTGCAAAATAACTAATCAGTCGGTTATCAGTGGCATTTGTCATCGTCTATCAATGATTAAAAACAGTTTTGTAATGTGTAATTTGTCCTTGGTTACCATTCAAGATTTTCCCTTACCAATTTTATTTACCACTTATGTACATATATGTATGTATAGTATGTATATTAAAATGGAATTTTCTTTGCAGGCAAATCCACATCGAATAGCAAAGAAATCATCTGCCCGGATGACAAATACAAGGAGGAGGGCGACATTTGGAATGTTGAGGCGCAAACCGCATTTCTCGGCCCCAACTTGTGGGACAAAACATTGCCCTACGATGCGGACCTCAAGGTAACACAAGTTAGTATCATACTTCATCGCTGCGTAGTGGCTGCGTCTGTTTTACCTTACACCCCACTCAAACACCTACCCAAAATTGCAAGCGAAACAGTTAAACACACACACACACACACACACACACACATACAAATTAATCCGAGTTTTTGGTGCTTAACGTAGTGCGAGAAATTGTATTCTCATCATACTGTATAAAGACTGTAAATTATGTGTCTTCCATTTCAATTTGACTAATACGACTTTTAAATACACTATACACAAATGCTGTAATTACCACATGCGATATTTAATTACTTTATCTAATTACCAATGCAAATACTTTAAGAATTCGAACATGTAACTCAAATAAAATGGTTAAAGTTAAATCTTTGTCTAGGCTGCTTAATTACTTATTATAAAATGTATAATTACTTCAATTACTTGAGTAATTGACCTCAAATTTATAAAATTAGTGTATATAGACTTTATATCTGTAATTAGATCAGTTAGCATGATTTTTCAATTTAATTACTTAAGTAATTATGCCTAAATAGTGTAATTACTTAATTAATTATTTATGAAAATATGTTTTATTTGAGTCAAATTGATTATTTCTGTAGTAATTATTTTTGTTAGGGCTAATTACTTATGTAATTATGTTCAAGAAGCTAATTACTTTAGTAATTATGTTCAAGAAGCTAATTACTTTAGTAATTAGGCATAGGGAAAGCATAATTTCAGTAATTACGGTAGGCAAATCCAATTACTGAACAAATTGTTGGCTTAAAAATGAATTTTGAAAAGTAATTAAATACTCAATAAAGTAATTGAATTGGTAATTGGGAGTCATACACTAAAACAACAATCATGCAGTGTTATTGTTGTTGTTGTTAATAATGTTTGTTAGCTGTTTCTGCTGCCATTTTGAGAATGCAACATTTTGTGGCAAGTAGCGCGATTACAATTGTAAATTCTTATTTGTATGCAGTATGCGGACTTGGACGAGTTCTTGTCGGAGAACAATATACCCGACGGCCTGCCCGGCACCCATTTGGGCCACTCCGGCGGTCTCGGCCATCGGTCCGATTCGTTGAGCCATGCGGCGGGCCTCTCCCTGGGCCTCGGCCACATAACCACAAAGCGGGAGCGATCTCCATCGCCATCGGATTGCATTAGTCCCGATACGCTAAATCCGCCATCGCCGGCCGAATCAAGTGAGTATATACAACCAGTCAGAGAGAGAGAGAGAGAGAGAGAGTGAGAGTGAAAGAGTGAAAGAGAGTGAGTGGGAGGGAGAGAGAGAATCATTAATTTTATTAACTTTCAATTTGTTACTCAATATTAAGAAACACAAATGGAATGGACATTGCGCCTATTTAACTATTGAATTTACCAACTAAATTTGAATATATGATTTTGATCTACATATACATATATACATATATACACATATATATATCTATATACCACATACAACTTTCTCATCTAGCGAACTGTTATAAACAAAATATATATAAAACAGTAAAAATGTTTTTGCTCATGTCTTATCAAATGCTAAATGTTAAAGGCTGATTACATTCCAATTTGTGCGATTCGAGGCAAAATTTTACAATTTTCTAATTTTTTTAATTTATAATTTTTCAATTCAGTTTTTTTTCCTTCAATTTTTCTCATTTTTTTATTTTATTTATTAATTTTGTTTTTTTGCGAACCTTTTCTGTTTTCATTGTGAGTCCAGTTTGTATGATTTAATTAATGAAAGAAAAGCTAAGAAAATCAAAGAAGAAGAAAAGAAAAAAAATGGAAAAATGAAAAAATGAAAGAAAAAAAAAAACAGTCTGTGAAACATTGTTTTAACATTTAGTATTTGATATTCCAGCATTTTCATTCGCATCGTCGGGGCGTGACTTTGATCCGCGCACCAGAGCCTTCTCCGATGAGGAGCTCAAACCCCAGCCGATGATTAAAAAGTCACGCAAACAATTTGTTCCAGATGAGCTCAAGGATGATAAATATTGGGCCCGTCGGCGAAAGAATAATATTGCGGCGAAGAGATCTCGAGATGCGCGTCGCCAGAAGGAGAATCAAATTGCGATGCGTGCTCGCTACTTGGAGAAGGAGGTGAGTAATCGATTAATCAATCTATCGATGAGCACATAACTAATAATAATGTACCATCTCTATATCGATAGAATGCCACGTTACATCAGGAGGTCGAGCAGCTAAAACAGGAGAACATGGACTTGCGTGCACGTCTATCGAAATTCCAGGATGTGTAATGAAAAACAACAACAACAACATCAACAACAACAACAACAAATACAACAGCAACAACAAAAGAAACAACATACAAACAAACAACAAATAAACAAACAATATGTGACTTGAGCGATACGGATATCCACATCAACAACTTACATTATAATAATATTAACTAATGATCGACTGTCGACTGTCGATTATCGATTATCGATAAATACTAATAATTTTGTAGAGAAGGGAGGAAAATCTAAATGATAAATAACTATACAAGCATATATATGTATGCATATATATACATATGTTATTATAAAGAAAGTTATATATGTATAAGACACACATACACATACACATACACATACACATTTGTAAGCAGCGGCCTGCACCGCATATTTATTTTAAACTTAACGTAAATCTAAATGCAAATTAACTAAAAGAAAAACAAAAGCAAAAACAAAGCAAAAGCAAAGCAAAACAAAGCAAACATTTAAATTACATTTTTAGTGTAGCTTAAAACAAAAAAAAACAAACAAAAACAAAAACAAAAATGCAGACTAAACAAAAATGTCTCTCAGCATAATCGAAAATCGAAAAAATCGCTAATATCGAACTATCGATAGCAACTGCTCGATTCGCAACACTGCAAAGAGTACCGTTAGCCCATGTTGGTTGTTAACTATAACTATATAAAAACAAAACACATAACATAAAAAAATGAGAACCTGAGCATAAAGTAAAACCCATTTTATCTAGTTTTTTGTTAATTTCTTAAACGTAGAAACTTTTGTTATTAGTTTTTAGAGAATCGAACCCTTAAGCCGATATATATAAATCTATATATATTTTTGAGCACACCAATTTCTAAGTTCATAATTTTTCTTCGTTAAGTTTTGTTAGTTAATTTTTTTGCTTTTCTCTTTTTAACTGAAACATTTATCGTGCAAAAAACATATGTAAATAATTTCGTTGCCTATTCTTCAATTTATAAACAAAAAAACCCAAAAAAAAAAAAAATAAAAAAATTACTAAAAAAACAGAAAATATATATATATAAATGTTATATAATAAACAAGAAGAAGCAGAAGCAGAAGAAGAACCATTTAGAAATGAGCAAAGAACTTCCCTCCTCAGTTGCTTCGGCAGCTGTTAATTTAAGCGATCTATTATGATTTTTCTTATATATATACACACACTATATATATCTACCAATATATATATATATATATACTAAATATGTATATCTATATTTACTTATGGTTAACCATAAAAAACTATTATTTCATAGTTTTTTTGTTATTTGTTGATAATAAACTAAAGAGGAGCAAGTAGAAGAAGACGAAGCAGAAGAAGAAACAGAAGCAGAAGCAGAAGCTACAAATAAATTGAATTTTAAGCAATAGTCAGCTGTGAGATGCTTCACAACTTTTCTAACTTCCCTCTTAAAAAAAACCCTCACCCACTTTTTCACATTTTTGGATTCTTAATTTTGTTTATTTTTCATTTAAATTTTGTTTGGTGTGATTTGCAAGATCTTAAATCTTAATAAATAAATATAATTATTATGCTATAATATTATCTTATTATGATTATTACTATTATTATGATTATGATTATTATTATTATTACTGTTTACAGTTTTAGTTAAGTTTTATTTTATTTGTTAAACATTGAGTTACATTTACCTGCATATTTAGCACCTTAAGCTAACAAATAAACAACAACAAAAACAAAAAACCCAAAAAATAAACAACAAATGAAAATATAAGAAACATCAAATAAATTTTATACAAAAAAAAAAGAAAGAAAAAAAAACAAACACACGCAAAAATTCATTTTTAATTTTTTAAACAAGTTTTCAAATTCAAATTTTAATTTTAAGCAATTTGTTTACAAATTTTAATAAGTTTTATTTATTTTTTAACATGGAAATTGTGCAAAAAAAAAAAACAACAACAAAACCAGAAGAAAAAGAAAGAGAGAAAGAAGGAAAAGCAAGCAAAAAGAAAATTGTGTAATAATAAAAATCTAAGCGTTTGCTTTCAAATATGGAAAATTTTTATTGTTCTTTGGTTGCGATTTTCGTTTATTCTAAAATAGTCCCCATATATATTTATTATGAAATGGATCTCAAACCAAATACGATATACCGAAAAACTTAACCCTAACGATAATACAAAAAAAAAAAACAAAAACAACATTTATAGATACCCATTGTATCTACAATTTATCTAGCTAAATGCAATTTAGATTATGCACCTAGTTTAGACGATGAGAACTTCCAAGATTCCGATTCCTCAATTCAAGCGAATTCCTCCTAAATGAAAACCTAACCTTAAAAGCCTTTTGCACTGCTAAGAAACCACCTAGAGAGAACAAACAAGAAACTATTCAAAAAGAAAAACAAAAGAAAGTGTATAACGGTAATGGGAAATTGAATGTATTTCTTATCACAGGAAACGTTGAGTCAATGTTTTGAGCTTCGGTTGTTTTGTAAAGTGACACAGATATTATACGATAACGATAACGATAACTATAGCTATAGCCATAACGATAACGATAACGATAGCGATAACGATAACTACAGTAGTGGACTTAGCCCGATAAAACTTCACCAAACTAAGCAATTGCTACATATATTTGTACCATATATAAACATATATATAATTATATATACATATATATATATATATATATGTAAACATATATATATGAAGATATATATAAATTAATTCAATTAAGTAAAAAAAAACGTGTTATATTTATATACAAATATTTATGGCTAAGATACAAAACAAAAAAAAATGCGCATAGAGGTGAAAACAATATATAGAAAACATTTGCGTTAAGTGCTCCAAGTCGAGTGTTAGCTCAAATCAGGTATGACCAGCCCACAACAAAAAATACCCAATTGGTATAATTCAAACATTAAGTGGTATTTTATTCACTTAGTTTGTAGTTGCTTAAGCTTTAGTTTTTGTAGAAATCAAAAAGTTGTTATGCATTATTTTCATTTTGAAGTAGAAAGTTTGACCCGAAACTAAGAAAAATACTAAGCTAGTATATTTAATGGCTTTAAAGTATTATTGCTAGTTTTCACTTGCTGAACCTTTTCTTTTTGTACAAATCGGGAAGTTAAGAATACCCTTCCTTTATTTTAGCTTATTTTTGGGCAGGCAGATTGACCTTCTTATTTAATAAATACCCAATTAGGATAATCAATGGATTTAATAGAATTTTTTGTACCTTCTGTCTGTTGAAGCTTCTATTTTTGAAGAAAAAAAAAACGAAAAAAGATTTTGGTCAGTTCGAGTGGGACCGATTAAGTTTAATAATAATTTTTTTAAATTAAAGCATACTCTTGGGCTGCACTTTTTTGGGCACCTCACATAGCAAAAAGAAGAAAGAACAGCTCACAAATATTGAAATAAAATATTATATACAGAAATTTTATGCAACGAGTTTGTTGTAATTTCCATTTATTTGCGTTAGTGATTGAAAATTAGGTTTTACACAAATGAAAACGTAAACAAAATAAATAAAATTAAATAAAATATGTATTCATATAATTATATAATTATATTTCTGATAAGAATGTTCCGTAACAAAATGTAGACTTTAGCAACAACACAAGACGATAAAACTGAAAGTAAAACCTTTTGTTAGTAAACATAAAAATCGAAATTATATATATATATATCTTATATATATACCATATACAATAGTCAAGAAGAGAAGGGAATGGAGCATGTTATTTATTATAATTAGTTGAAGTAACTTTTGTAGATAAATTCAATATTGTAGCTGATGATTTTTTATAAGTATATACGTATATATATATAACATATATAGCATACCATGTAGCATATAGATATATATAGTATATATATATATATATGGAGCAATGGAGCTGTCGTAATCGTAGGCAGGGGTAAAAATAGTAACTAAAGACACAAATTGTTGCAGTGCAAAGCAGATGGAAAGTTAGCAGAGATAAAGATAAAGATAAAGATAAATATATGTATGGCAAGAACTGCAATCTTGAAAAAGAGAAGTGAGCGAACGAGAACGAGCGAGAGAAAAAAGAAGTTGCGTGTTTTTAGAATTTAAGTCAGCAATGCGAACATATTAAATGCTATATACATATATTATTATATACATATATAATATAGACATATACACATAAATACTTATATATATACATATGTATATATGTATTTATATATATATATATTCTTACATATTATTAAAGACAAAAACAAACCCGTTGTTGAATTTTAAAATCAATAAGAATAAAATCCAGAAAAGGAAAATGTAGTAAAAAATAAAAAAAAATTGTTAGTTGTTGCAAAAATAAAAAAAAAAGAAAAGAAAATCGAAGCTAAAACTACCTAAATTTAACAAAATGAATTAAACAACACACACACATGCGTTTTAGAGCCTTTATTTATTTATATTGAGAATTTTGCGATGCAAACGAATGCAAATAATTTTATATGGATAAAAGCCAATGGTTAAAAAAAAAATTTTAAAAAAAAACAGGCATAAATTAAACGGCTAAAGCTAAACATAATTTAGAACTAACAATTTGTAAAGCGTTTGTATTAGTAACAAAAATATAAAAACAATAAAAATTATACGCTTGCGGCAATAGAAAGCAATGCAAATAAAAAATAGAGTAAACGATAACTAAAAATTAAACAATAAATAAAAACAAACTGCGCCTAGTTGTTGTTGCCAGCATGCAAAAGGAAAAAAGAATAAAGGAAAACAAAATTTAAATTTAAAAGAAATTCAAGTAAAACTAAAAATAAAAGATAACATTAAAAAACAGCCTATGCAAGGACACTAACATGTACCTAGATATACATACAAAAGGAAAATGAGAAAGACAAAAAAAAAAAAAAACGAAGACAAACTTAAAAGTAAACAAACAAAGAAAAAAAAAAAACAACAAAAAAAAGCTAAAAAAAAATAAACAAAACAAAACACAAGTGCTCGAGAAAAATGGCGCAAAATGCTGCAAATTTAAATTTAGTTTAGTTTGTAACTTTTAAACTAATTAATTTGTTAACTTTTTGTACTTGTCTTTCTAACTGTAAATTTGATTTGCTGCAAACTGAAACATTTTTCCATACATTTGTTGTTTGTGTTTCGTTTCCCCATTGTTTGACAATATTTGCGTTACTTGTGAAGGTGCAAACCAATAATGATGAATTTTTCATAGGTATTAATTTGAAGGCGTGGCATATGTTTTATTGAAAAACGGCAAGTAAAAAAAAACAAAAACAATAAAGGTTTAGATACAAATTTTGAAACGATAATTGCAAAAAAAAAATAGCAAAGTGTTTTTATATTAAATAATTTGGTGGGTGGCTTAAATCTGTTTTTCACTTCATATATTTATCAATGTTTCATATTCGGATTCCGTGAATTCTTTTAACAGTTCTACACGCTGTTGAGTACGATCATTACTATTGCCTACTTTTCAGCTGCTGTCATTAAGCAACCAATTGCAACTCTTCGCTGTTACGATAGCAGTATTTGATTAACTTATACTCAAGTAAATGAGCTATGTTATGTTAACATTGCATTTTATTTCGAACTCTTATTCAAGCACAGCTTTGCTCTGCTCTGAAGGCTGTAACGAGCGATCTTTATATTGTCTACTTTACAGCTGCAGTCAATAGTTGACCAATCAGCGCGCGCCGCTGTTAAGCCGGCAACATTTGCTTTTGCTGCTGGCACAGCCTCAAAGCAGGCTATGTTAGATTAGCAAAAGCGCAGCACGAGAACTGTGCCAGCAGCAAGCTGCGCGGCTGCAGCTGTAAAGTAGACAGTAAGATCGCTCGTTACGGCTTAGCTTCAGAAGCAGAGCAAAAATAAGTTCGAAATAAAATGCAATGTTAACATAACGTAGCTCATTTACTTGAGTATAAGTTAATCAAATACTGCTATCGTAACAGCGAAGAGTTGGCAATGACAGCAGCTGAAAAGTAAGGCGTGAAAATGTTATATTGGCATTGTAGGAACTGTTAAAAAAATTTTGAATCGCATTGATAAACCCACCAAGTATTTAATATAAAAACGCACCACGTCGTTTCAAAATTTGTATCTAAACCTTTGACGTTTTTGTTTTTTTACTTGCCGTTTTCAATAAAACATGCGTAAATTAATACCTATGAAAAATTCATCATTATTGGTTTTACTTTTCGTAACGCAAATATTGGTCAAACCGAGGAAACACAAACAACAAATGTATGGAAAAATGTTTCAGTTTACGTAAATTTACAGTTAGAAAGACAAGTACAAAAAGTTAACAAATTAATTAGTTTAAAAAAGTTACAAAACTAAACTAAATTTAAATTTGCAACATTTTTCATTTTCTCGGTATGTACTTGTGTTTTGTTTATTTTTTGTTTGTTTCTCATTTTCGCGTAAACTGTTTTTAATGTTATCTTTTATTTTTAGTTTTACTTGAATTTCTTTAAATTTAAAGTACTGTTTTCCTTTTGCATGCTGTAGCAACAACTAGGCGCGGTTTGTTTTTATTGTTTAATTTTAGTTATCGTTTGCTCTATTGCATTTTGCGTACTCTATTGCCGCAAGCCAATATAATTTATTGTTTTGCTATTTTGTTACTAATACAAACCTTTAGTTCTAAATTATGTTGTAGCCGTTTATGCCTGTTGCAAAATTTTTTAACCATTAACTTTGTATATAAATTATTTGCACATTCGATTGCATCATAAAATATCAATATAAATAAATAAAAACTCTAAAAGGCGCATGTGTATTCGATTTTGTTAATTAGTTTTTTTAGCTTTCGGTTTCTTTTCTTTTTTTTATTTGCAACAACTAACAATTTTTTTTTATTTTTTACTACATTTTCCTTTTTCTGAATTTTATTCTTATTGATTTTAAAATTCAACGAGAGTTTATTTAATAATATGTAAGAATATATATATATATAAATACATATATACATATGTAGATATTTATGTGTATATGTCTATATTATATATGTATATAATAATATATGTATATAGCATTTAATACGACTAAATTAAAAACACGCAGCTTTTCAAGATGCAGTTCTTACTTATATTTATCTTTATCTTATCTTTATCTCTGCTAGCTTTTCAAACTTTGCACTGCAACAATTTATTGTCTTTAGTTTCTATTTTACCCCTGCCTACGATTACGACAGCTCCATTGCTCCATATATATATATATATACTATATATATATCTATATACATGGTATGCTATATATGTTATATATATACGTATACTTATAAAAAATCATCAGCTACAATATTAATTTATCTACAAAAGTTACTTCAACTTATTATAATAAATAACATGCAGCAATA
>JBAMCK010001025.1:0-12259 GCA_037075185.1 Drosophila pseudotalamancana | reverse complement strand
GATGCGAAAAAAATACCTCTGGCTCCTGAGCAAAAAAATCAACGATGAAGCTTAGAACAAAAATACTCACTTACAAGGCCATCTTCAAACCCATCTGGACATACGGGATCTCTATTTGGGGCACCACTAACACCACTAACCGAGAAGTTCTAGGTATTCCTGGGAAACCTGGAGCTAATATCGCCTCATATCATCCGATAAGCCTATTGGCGGTATTCTCCAAAGTAGTCGAGAGACTACTTTTGCGTAGAGTACGCCCATTACTTGATCCCTTCTCACCAGTTTGGCTTCAGGGAATGCCACGGTACACCAGAGCAGTGCCACAGGATCGTTGAGAAAATATAGGAAGCAAACGAGGGGAAGAAGTACTGCTCAGTGGTGTTCCTGGACGTCAAACAGGCCTTCGATAGAGCTTGGCACACATGACTGCTATTCAAGCTGAAGGCAGCTCTTCCCGCACCCTACTACATGCTCCTCAGATTATTCGTCATCGGTAGAAGCTTCTGAATGAAAAATCGGACATCAAAGAGGTTAGAGCCGGAGTCCCCCAGGGAAGCGTATTAGGCCCAGTACTTTACACGATTTACACCACGGATATGCCCATTGTCCCGGACGCAGACTGCTGACCGCCACCTACGCCGATGACACTGCCTTTCTAGCCGTCCGCCTCCAACATACTGCAAAGGCAGCTCGACGAAGTCAACACATGGCTGATCAGATGGAACATCATGGTCAATGCAGAAAAGTCTATACACACCACCTTCACTCTTAGAAAAGAAAACTGCCCCCAGGTCCAGTTAGACGGCTCCTTTATCCCTACTAGCGCAACAGTCAAATACCTGGGCCTTCTAATCGACAGAAATCTCACTTGGAAGCCCCATCTACAATACATAAGGAAGCAGCTGGATATGAAAAAAATACCTCTGGCTCCTGGGCAAAAAATGAACGATGAAGCTTAGAACAAAAATACTCACTTACAAGGCCATCCTCAAGCCCATCTGGACATACGGGACCTCTATTTGGGGTAACCAGGATTCAACACATCTAATTCAAAACATACAGACTAACGCCGAACTACCCGAAGTGCTAGGTATTCCTACTATCCAGCAGGAAGTGGACAGACTGTCCACCAATTACCTTGCACGCCTGGACAGACACACCAACCCTACAGCTCTCAACCTCCTCGATAACAGCGCCACTACCAGAAGGCTGACAAGACTCCACCCCTAGACCTCCCACACACAAGCGTTTGTTAATCCCACCGTTATTAAACTACTTTTGGTAATCCCCCGTGAAGTTAAGTCACGCAATTTACTGATTGTCCACGAGGACAGATTGTAAATAGACAACCAGAGATAACACAACAAACAAAAAACATACACATAATAATGTAGCTATTAAACTTTATTATTTTCTAACGAATCTTGTATACACTATGCCGGCAAGACAACACTCTACAATCATATTAATTTGTCAGAATTTTTGCCATATGACTTGGATTGTCCAATTCCACTCCCTTACATATGTGTTTTGATACGTTTTCTCAAATGCAGATATTTTGTTATATTTCGCCTTGCGGGACAGTAATCCACTGAATAGGTTTTCTGACACATTTCAGAATACATTCCAGAATAATGTTCATTTTTATGTATTATAATAAGAGTAGTTATTAAACTTTATTAATCAGTATTTCCAATCTTATAACACCAGTTCGTTACATATGTTTCTTGGCACGTTATCTGAAATGTAGATATATTTTTATATAGGTTATATATATAGGTTATTTGACACGTTTTCTGAAATACCTATATTTTTTTCACATCACTTCATGCATTAAGATAATAATGGAGTTATTAAACTTTATTATTCAATATTTCGAATCTTATATAAATTATACCGGCAAGACAACAATCCACAATCATATGAATTTGTCACTTAGAAATTCTTCGAGTTACATATGTTTTTTGACACGTTTGCTCAAATTTAGATTTTTTTTTCATTTTACGTCTTGCAGGACCTATATTTTTTTTTAAATCACTTCATGCATAAAAATAATATTGTAGTTATTAAACCATTTTATATAATATTTCCAATCAGACATAAACTATACCGGCAAGACAACAATCCACAATCATATGAATTTGTTACTTAGAAATTCTTTCAGTTACATATGTTTTTTGACACGTTTTCTCAAATTCAGATATTTTTTTTGTATTACGTCTTGCAGGACACCACTTCACTACATAGTTTTTTGGCACGTTTTCTGATATACCTATATTTTTTGCAAATCACTTCATGTATACAAATAATAATGTAGTTATTAAACTTTATTATAGAATATTTCCAATCAGATATAAACTATACCGGCAACACTCCACAATCATACGAAGTGCTCACATAGAAGTTTATAGTCATCAAGGGGCTCCACCACTACACAGACACCCCACGCGTTAAGGATGAAGTAGCTTCTAAAGGACATGTTGTTCGTCCACCCAGCAACAACAAGGACGTCTTCGCCATCACTCGCCTTTGCAATTGCGTTGTCAAAGTCGAGCCCCTGCTCAAAAACAAAAACGTGCTGCAGTGGTATCGCTGCCAAGGACGTGGGCACTCCCAACGGTACTGCAAGCTACCACCTAAGTGCGTGAAATGTGGACAGGGCCACCACTCAACAGAATTCACCAAGTCTCGTGATGCCCCAGCTTGCTGCGCCTATGTAATAAAGGCTGCAAGGTTTACCACAAGGCCAAAGAGCTCTACTCGCCGAAACCGAGACCCTCACCCTCAACCCCAAGCCGCCCCACACCGTCTTATGCTCCAGAGATTTCGTACGCCAGCAAAGTCCGTGGTCAACAACAGCCAACACAACAATTGTCACACATCCCTACTCTCACCACACACACCATACCCTCACCCCCTCCCGCTAACGATAACTCCAGACTGGATCGCCTGGAAGTCAAGACGGAGAAAATACTGGATCAATTTGCACACATGTCGCAACTGCTTACGACACTTTGGGCCCAGATGGGGAGATGAAAAATCGGACATCAAAGAGGTTAGAGCCGGAGTCCCCCAGGGAAGCGTATTAGGCCCAGTACTTTACACGCTTTACACCGCGAATATGCCTATCGTCCCGGACGCCAGACTGCTGACACATACTGCAAAGGCAGCTCGACGAAGTCAACACATGGCTGATCAGATGGAACATCATGGTCAATGCAGAAAAGTCTATACACACCACCTTCACTCTAAGAAAAGAAAACTGCCCCCAGGTCCAGTTAGACGGCTCCTTTATCCCTACTAGCGCAACAGTCAAATACCTGGGCTTTCTACTCGACAGCAATCTCACTTGGAAGCCCCATGTACAATACATAAGGAAGCAGCTTGATGTGAAAAAAATACCTCTGGCTCCTGGGCAAAAAATCAACGATGAAGCTTAGAACAAAAATACTCACTTACAAGGCCATCCTCAAACCCATCTGGACATACGGGATCTCTATTTGGGGCACCACTAACGCCACTAACCGAGAAGTGCTAGGTATTCCTACTATCCAGCAGGAAGTGGACAGACTGTCCACCAATTACCTTGCACGCCTGGACAGACACACCAACCCTTCAGCGCTCAACCTCCTCGATAACAGCGCCACAACCAGAAGGCTGAAAAGACTGATATACCTATATTTTTATGCAAATCACTTTATGCATACAAATAATAATGTAGTTATTAAACTTTATTATAGAATATTTCCAATCAGGTATAAACTATTCTGGCAAGAAAACACTCCACAATCATATGAATTTCTCACTTAGAAGTTTATCGTAATCAAGGGGCTCCACCATTACACAGACACCCCAAGCATTAAGGATGAACTAGCTTCTAAAGGATCTGTTGTACGTGGGCTAGAGATCAAAAACACAATCAGCCGAAACAACAAAAAGCCTATGTCAATGTTTTTTGTTAACTTTGAACCAGCCAGCAACAACAAGGACGTCTTCGCCATCACTCGCCTTTGCAATTGCGTTGTCAAAGTCGAGCCCCAGCGTGCTGCGCCCTATGTAATAAAGGCTGCAAGGTTTACCATAAGGCCAAAGAGCTCTACTCGCCAAAACCGACACCCTCACCCTCAACCCCAAGCCGCCCCACACCGTCTTATACTCCAGAGATTTCGTACGCCAGCAAAGTCCGTGGTCAACAACAGCCAACACAACAATTGTCACAACAGCAAGAGACACACATCCCTACTCTCACCACACACTCCATACCCTCACCCACACCCGCTAACGCTAACTCCAGACTGGATCGATTGGAAGTCATGATGGAGAAAATGCTGGACGAATTTTCAGCCATGACGCAGCTGCTAACGTCACTTTTGGCCCAGCAATGCAAGTAAACCTCCACATCATCATCTGGAATGCCAATGGCAACGACGTGATATCTGTGAAGTACCAGCCATTAAAGCCCCAGTCTGGACTAGAACTTCTTCTCAACTTCATCAACAAATGCTTCCAGTTAGGATATTTTTATACCCAGTGCAAATGGGCCGAAATCATTCTGATTCAAAAACCTGGGAAACCTGGGGTTAATCTCGCCTCATATTATCCGATAAGCCTATTGGCGGTAGTCTCCAAAGTAGTCGAGGGAAAACTTTTGCGTAGAGTACGCCCATTACTTGATCCCTTCTCACCAGTTTGGCTTCAGGGAATGTCACGGTACACCAGAGCAGTGCCGTAGGATCGTTGAGAAAATACTGGAAACATACGAGGAGAAGAAGTACTGCTCAGTGGTGTTCCTGGACGTCAAACAGGCCTTCGATAGTGTTTGGCACACATGACTGCTATTCAAGCTGGAGGCAGCTCTTCCCGCACCCTACTACATGCTCCTCAGATCATTCGTCATCGGTAGAAGCTTCTACGTGAAATGGGGAGATGAAAAGTCGTCAAAGAGGTTAGAGCCGGAGTCCCCCAGGGAAGCGTATTAGGCCCAGTACTTTACACGCTTTACACCGCGGATATGCCCATCGTCCCGGACGCCAGACTGCTGACACATACTGCAAAGGCAGCTCGACGAAGTGAACAGATGGCTGCTCAGATGGAACATCATGCTCAATGCAGAAAAGTCTATACACACCATCTTCATTCTAAGAAAAGAAAACTGCCCCCAGGTCCAGTTAGACGGCTCCTCTACTCGACAGAAATCTCACTTGAAATACATAAGGAAGCAGCTGGATGTGAAAAAAATACCTCTGGCTCCTGGGCAAAAAATCAACGATGAAGCTTAGAACAAAAATACTCACTTACAAGGCCATCCTTAAACCCATCTGGACTTACGAAAAAAAAAACAAACAAATAATAATGTAGTTATTAAACATTATTATTTTATATCGAATCTTGTATACACTATGGCGGCTAGACAACACTCTACAATCATATTAATTTGTCAAAATTTTTGCCATATGACTTGGATTGTCCAATTCCACTCCCTTACATATGTGTTTGGATACGTTTTCTCAAATGCAGATATTTTGTTATATTTCGCCTTGCGGGACTCCAATCCACTGAATAGGTTTTTTGATACATTTCGGAAATACCCATATTTTCTCTAAAACATTCCAGAATAATGTACATTTTTATGTATTATAATAAGAGTAGTTATTAAACTTAATTAATCAGTATTGCCAATCTTACAACACCACTTCTTTACTTGTGTTTGTTGGCACGTTATCTGAAATGTAGATATATTTTTATATTGCGCCATGCAGGACACCACTTCACTACATAGTTTTTTTGGTAGGTTTTCTAATATACCTGTATTTTTTGTAAATCACTTCATGTATACAAATAATAATGTAGTTATTAATCTTTATTATAAAGTATTTCCAAACAGATATAAACTATGCCGGCAAGAAAACACTCCACAATCATATGAATTTCTTACTTAGAAGTTTATCGTCATCAAGGGGTTCCACCACTACACAGACACCCCAAGCATTAAGGATGAACTATCTACTAAAGGACATGTTGTACGTGGGCTAGAGATCAAAAACCCAATCAGCCGAAACAACAAAAAGCCTATGTCAATGTTCTTTGTTAACTTAGAACCAGCCAGCAACAACAAGGACGTCTTCGCCATCACTCGCCGTTGCAATTGTGTTGTCAAAGTCGAGACCCCGCTCAAAAACAAAGACGTGCTGCAGTGCTATCGCTGCCAAGGACTTGGGAACTCCCAACGGTACTGCAAGCTACCCCCTAAGTGCGTGAAATGTGGACAGGGCCACCACTCAACAGAATCCACCAAGTCTCGTGATGCCCCAGCTCGCTGCGCCCTATGTAATAAACGCTGTAAGGTTTACCACAAGGCCAAAGTGAGCTCTACTCGACAAAACCGAGACCCTCCACCCTCAACCCCTACTCTCACCACACACACCATACCCTCACCCACTCCCGCTAACGCTAACTCCAGACTGGATCGCCTGGAAGTCATGATGGAGAAAATGCTGGACGAATTTTCAGCCATGACGCAACTGCTAACGTCACTTTTGGCCCAGCAATGCAAGTAAACCTCCACATCATCATCTGGAATGCCAATGGCAACGACGTGATATCTTTGAAGTACCAGCCATTAAAGCCCTACCCCAGTCTGGTCTAGAACTTCTTCTCAACATCATCAACAAATGTTTCCAGTTAGGACATTTCTCCACACAGTGCAATTGCGCCGAAATCATTCTGATTCAAAAACCAGGGAAACCTGGAGCTAATCTCGCCTCATATCATCCGATACATAAGGAAGCAGCTGAATGTGACACATTTTGACACATTTCGGAAATACCATATATTTTCTCTAAAACATTCCAGAATAATGTACATTTTTATGTTTTATAATAAGAGTAGTTATTAAACTTAATTAATCAGTATTGTCTTACAACACCACTTCTTTACATATGTTTGTTGGCACGTTATCTGAAATGTAGATATATTTTTATATTACGCCATGCAAGACACCACTTCACTATATAGGTTATTTGACACGTTTTCTGAAATATATTTATATTTTTCCATATCACTTCATGCATTAATATAATATTGTAGTTATTAAACCATTTTATAGAATATTTCCAATCAGATATAAACTATACCGGCAAGACAACAATCCACAATCATATGATTTTGTTACTTAGAAATTCTTTCA
The DNA here is from genome assembly GCA_037075185.1 of Drosophila pseudotalamancana. Taxonomy (NCBI): domain Eukaryota; kingdom Metazoa; phylum Arthropoda; class Insecta; order Diptera; family Drosophilidae; genus Drosophila; species Drosophila pseudotalamancana. The sequence goes on along the minus strand of JBAMCK010001025.1, from coordinate 5,073 downwards.
GTTACATATGTTTTTTGATACGTTTTCTCAAATTTAGATATTTTTTTTCGTATTACGTCTTGCAGGACACCACTTCACTACATAGTTTTTTTGGTAGGTTTTCTAATACCCTGATTTTTTGAAATCGCTTCATGTATACAAATAACAATGTAGTTATTAAATTTTATTATAGAATATTTCCAAACAGATCTAAACTATGCCGGCAAGAAAACACTCCACAATCATATGAATTTCTCACTTAGAAGTTTATCGTCATCAAGGGGCTCCACCACTACACAGACACCCCAAGCATTAAGGATGAACTAGCTTCTAAAGGACATGTTGTACGTGGCCTAGAGATCAAAAACCCAATCAGCCGAAACAACAAAAAGCATATGTCAATGTTCTTTGTTAACTTAGAACCAACCGAAGAAGCAAACGCCACGGCTGACTTCCTTGATGTTCCTTGCCAGATGGCCCTCCCAATTCCCTCAGTTGCCCCTGAAGAACTGACAACGGAAATTAGCAAGCTCAAAGCTTCCAAGTCGCCCAGTTATGATGGAGTCGAAGTACCAGCCATTTCGAATCTTGTAAAAGTTATGCCGGCATGACAACAATCCACAATCATATGAATTGTAACTTTAGAATTTCTTTCAGGTACATATGTTTTTTGACATTTTTTCTCAAAATCAAACATTTTTTTATATTACGCCTTGCAGGACACCACTTCACTACATAGTTTTTTTTTTGTCACGTTTTCTGATATACCTATATGTTTTGCAAATCACTTCATACATAAAAATAATAATGTAGTTATTAAACTTTATTATAGAATATTTCCAAATAGATATAAACTATGCCGGCAAGAAAACACTCCACAATCATATGAATTTGTCACTTAGAAATTCTTTGAGTTACATATGTTTTTTGAGACGTTTTCTCAAATTTAGATTTTTTTTTCATATTACGTCTTGCAGGACCTATATTTTTTTTTAAAATCACTTCATACATAAAAATAATATTGTAGTTATTAAACTTTTTTATAGAATATTTCCAATCAGATATTAACTATACCGGCAAGACCACAATCCACAATCATATGATTTTGTTACATAGAAATTCTTTCAGTTACATATGTTTTTTGACACGTTTTCACAAAATCAGAAATTTTTTTATATTACGCCTTGCAGGACACCACTTCACTACATAGTCTTTTTGGCACGTTTTCTGATATACCTATATGTTTTGCAAATCACTTCATACATAAAAATAATAATGTAGTGATTAAACTTTATTATGGAATATTTCCAAATAGATGTCTAGGCTAACTATGCCGGCAAGAAAACACTCCACAATCATATGAATTTCTCACTTAGATGTTCATCGTCATCAAGGAGCTCCACCACTACACAGACACACCAAGCATTAAGGATGAACTACATTAAGGATGAACTATAGGATGAACTCAAGGATCACTCACAGTCAAATACCTGGGCCTTCTAATCGACAGAAATCTCACTTGGAAGCCCCATCTACAATACATAAGGAAGCAGCTGGATATGAAAAAAATAGCTCTGGCTCCTGGGCAAAAAATGAACGATGAAGCTTAGAACAAAAATACTCACTTACAAGGCCATCCTCAAGCCCATCTGGACATACGGGATCTCTATTTGGGGCACCACTAACGCCACTAACCGAGAAGTGCTAGGTATTCCTACTATCCAGCAGGAAGTGGCCAGACTGTCCACCAATTACCTTGCACGCCTGGACAGACACACCAAACCTACAGCGCTCAACCACCTCGATAACAGCGCCACAACCAGAAGGCTAAAAAGACTCCACCCCTAGACCTCCCACACACAAACGTTTGTTAATCCCACCGTTATTAAAACACTTTTGGTACTCCCCCCCGAAGTTAAGTCAAGCAATTTACTGATTGTCCACGAGGACAGATTGTAAATAGACGACCAGAGATAACAAAACAAACAAAAAAAAAAAAAACAAACAAATAATAATGTAGTTATTAAACATTATTATTTTATATCGAATCTTGTATACGCTATGCCGGCAAGACAACATATAAATTTGTCAGAATTTTTGCCATATGACTTGGATTGTCCAATTCCACTCCCTTACATATGTGTTTTGACACGTTTTCTGAAATGCAGATATTTTTTTCGTATTACGTCTTGCAGGACACCACTTCACTACATAGTTTTTTGGCACGTTTTCTGATATACCTATATTTTGTGCAAATCACTTCATGCATACATATAATAATGTAGCTATTAAACTTTATTATAGAATATTTCCAAACAGATATAAACTATGCCGCCAAGAAAACTCTCCACAATCATATGAATTTCTCACTTAAAAGTTTATCGTCATCAAGGGGCCCCACCACTACACGGACACCCCAAGCATTAAAAATGAACTAACTGTAAAAGGACATGTTGTACGTGGGCTAGAGATCAAAAAACCAATGAGCCGAAACAACAAAAAGTCTGTCAATGTTCTTTGCTAACTTAGACCCAGCCAGCAACAACAAGGACGTCTTCGCCATCACTCGCCTTTGCAATTGCGTTGTCAAAGTCGAGCCCCCGCTCAAAAACAAAGACGTGCTGCAGTGCTATCGCTGCCAAGGACTTGGGAACTCCCAACGGTACTGCAAGCTACCCCCTAAGTGCGTGAAATGTGGACAGGGCCACCACTCAACAGAATCCACCAAGTCTCGTGATGCCCCAGCTCGCTGAGCCCTATGTAATAAACGCTGTAAGGTTTACCACAAGGCCAAAGAGCTCTATTCGACAAAACCGAGACCCTCACCCTCAACCCCTACTCTCACCACACACACCATACCCTCACCCACTCCCGCTAACACTAACTCCAGACTGGATCGCCTGGAAGTCATGATGGAGAAAATGCTGGACGAATTTTCAGCCATGACGCAACTGCTAACGTCACTTTTGGCCCAGCAATGCAAGTAAACCTCCACATCATCATCTGGAATGCCAATGGCAACGACGTGATATCTTTGAAGTACCAGCCATTAAAGCCCTACCCCAGTCTGGTCTAGAACTTCTTCTCAACATCATCAACAAATGCTTCCAGTTAGGACATTTCTCCACACAGTGCAATTGCGCCGAAATCATTCTGCTTCAAAAACCAGGGAAACCTGGAGCTAATCTCGCCTCATATCATCCGATAAGCCTATTGGCGGTACTCTCCAAAGTAGTCGAGAGACTACTTTTGCGTAGAGTACGCCCATTACTTGATCCCTTCTCACCAGTTTGGCTTCAGGGAATGTCACGGTACACCAGAGCAGTGCCGTAGGATCGTTGAGAAAATACTGGAAACATACGAGGAGAAGAAGTACTGCTCAGTGGTGTTCCTGGACGTCAAACAGGCCTTCGATAGAGTTTGGCACACATGACTGCTATTCAAGCTGGAGGCAGCTCTTCCCGCACCCTACGACATGCTCCTCAGATCATTCGTCATCGGTAGAAGCTTCTACGTGAGATGTGGAGATAAAAAATCGGACATCAAAGAGGTTAGAGCCGGAGTCCCCCAGGGAAGTGTATTAGGCCCAGTATTTTATACGCTTTACACCGCGGATATGTCCATCGTCCCGGACGCCAGACTGCTGACACATACTGCAAAGGCAGCTCGACGAAGTGAACAGATGGCTGATCAGATGGAACATCATGGTCAATGCAGAAAAGTCTATACACACCACCCTCACTCTAAGAAAAGAAAACTGCCCCCAGGTCCAGTTAGACGGCTCCTTTATCCCTACTAGCGCAACAAATACCTGGGCCTTCAAATACCTGGGCCTTCTACTAGACAGAAATCTCACTTGAAATACATAAGGAAGCAGCTGAATGTGACACATTTTGACACATTTCGGAAATACCCATATTTTCTCTAAAACATTCCAGAATAATGTACATTTTTATGTTTTATAATAAGAGTAGTTATTAAACTTAATTAATCAGTATTGTCTTACAACACCACTTCTTTACATATGTTTGTTGGCACGTTATCTGAAATGTAGATATATTTTTATATTACGCCATGCAAGACACCACTTCACTATATAGGTTATTTGACACGTTTTCTGAAATATATTTATATTTTTCCATATCACTTCATGCATTAATATAATATTGTAGTTATTAAACCATTTTATAGAATATTTCCAATCAGATATAAACTATACCGGCAAGACAACAATCCACAATCATATGATTTTGTTACTTAGAAATTCTTTCAGTTACATATGTTTTTTGATACGTTTTCTCAAATTTAGATATTTTTTTTCGTATTACGTCTTGCAGGACACCACTTCACTACATAGTTTTTTTGGTAGGTTTTCTAATACACCTGTATTTTTTGAAAATCGCTTCATGTATACAAATAACAATGTAGTTATTAAATTTTATTATAGAATATTTCCAAACAGATCTAAACTATGCCGGCAAGAAAACACTCCACAATCATATGAATTTCTCACTTAGAAGTTTATTGTCATCAAGGGGCTCCACCACTACACAGACACCCCAAGCATTAAGGATGAACTAGCTTCTAAAGGACATGTTGTACGTGGGCTAGAGATCAAAAACCCAATCAGCCGAAACAACAAAAAACATATGTCAATGTTCTTTGTTAACTTAGAACCAACCGAAGAAGCAAACGCCACGGCTGACTTCCTTGATGTTCCTTGCCAGATGGCCCTCCCAATTCCCTCAGTTGCCCCTGAAGAACTGACAACGGAAATTAGCAAGCTCAAAGCTTCCAAGTCGGTTATGATGGAGTCGAAGTACCAGCCATTTCGAATCTTGTAAAAGTTATGCCGGCAAGACAACAATCCACAATCATATGAATTTGTAACTTAGAATTTCTTTCAGGTACATATGTTTTTTGACATTTTTTCTCAAAATCAAACATTTTTTTTATATTACGCCTTGCAGGACACCACTTCACTACATAGTTTTTTTTTTTGTCACGTTTTCTGATATACCTATATGTTTTGCAAATCACTTCATACATAAAAATAATAATGTAGTTATTAAACTTTATTATAGAATATTTCCA
>JBAMCK010001023.1:0-16228 GCA_037075185.1 Drosophila pseudotalamancana | reverse complement strand
TCAAGTATCGGCATTTAAGAAAACATGTCAATAAACCTAAATAGTGTAATGGTGTCACGCAAAGCAAGTCATAGGAAAATAATCAGCATTTCAGAAAAACTGACAAAAAAAACCTTTGTAAAGGAGTGGTGTTCTGCAATCCAAGTCATATGAAAAAATTTCTAAGTGACAAGTTCATATGATTGTGGATTGTTGTGTTGCCGGCATAGTTGATATAACATTGGATATATTGAATAATAAAGTTTATTAACTAAATTATTATTTTAATGCATGAAAATATACATACTTCTGGAGTGTTTACGAAAAAGTACGGGCATTTGAAAAAACGTCCCAAAAAACCCATGTAAGGGATTGGTGTGTTATGACAAAATTTCTAAGTGAGAAATTCATATAATTGTGGAATGTTGTCTTGACGCAATAGTTTATATATTACTAAAAACATTAAATAATGAAGTTGCGATTGATTTATTATTGTAATGCATGAAAATGTATAGGTAAGTGGTATGTTTTGGATCAAGTATCGGCATTTAAGAAAACATGTCAATAAACCTAAATAGTGTAATGGTGTCACGCAAAGCAAGTCATAGGAAAATAATCAGCATTTCAGAAAAACTGACAAAAAAAAACCTTTGTAAAGGAGTGGTGTTCTGCAATCCAAGTCATATGAAAAAATTTCTAAGTGACAAGTTCATATGATTGTGGATTGTTGTGTTGCCGGCATAGTTGATATAACATTGGATATATTGAATAATAAAGTTTATTAACTAAATTATTATTTTAATGCATGAAAATATACATACTTCTGGAGTGTTTACGAAAAAGTACGGGCATTTGAAAAAACGTCCCAAAAAACCCATGTAAGGGATTGGTGTGTTATGACAAAATTTCTAAGTGAGAAATTCATATAATTGTGGAATGTTGTCTTGACGCAATAGTTTATATATTACTAAAAACATTAAATAATGAAGTTGCGATTGATTTATTATTGTAATGCATGAAAATGTATAGGTAAGTGGTATGTTTTGGATCAAGTATCGGCATTTAAGAAAACATGTCAATAAACCTAAATAGTGTAATGGTGTAAGCAAAGCAAGTCATAGGAAAATAATCAGCATTTCAGAAAAACTGACAAAAAAAAACCTTTGTAAAGGAGTGGTGTTCTGCAATCCAAGTCATATGAAAAAATTTCTAAGTGACAAGTTCATATGATTGTGGATTGTTGTGTTGCCGGCATAGTTGATATAACATTGGATATATTGAATAATAAAGTTTATTAACTAAATTATTATTTTAATGCATGAAAATATACATACTTCTGGAGTGTTTACGAAAAAGTACGGGCATTTGAAAAAACGTCCCAAAAAACCCATGTAAGGGATTGGTGTGTTATGACAAAATTTCTAAGTGAGAAATTCATATAATTGTGGAATGTTGTCTTGACGCAATAGTTTATATATTACTAAAAACATTAAATAATGAAGTTGCGATTGATTTATTATTGTAATGCATGAAAATGTATAGGTAAGTGGTATGTTTTGGATCAAGTATCGGCATTTAAGAAAACATGTCAATAAACCTAAATAGTGTAATGGTGTACCGCAAAGCAAGTCATAGGAAAATAATCAGCATTTCAGAAAAACTGACAAAAAAAAACCTTTGTAAAGGAGTGGTGTTCTGCAATCCAAGTCATATGAAAAAATTTCTAAGTGACAAGTTCATATGATTGTGGATTGTTGTGTTGCCGGCATAGTTGATATAACATTGGATATATTGAATAATAAAGTTTATTAACTAAATTATTATTTTAATGCATGAAAATATACATACTTCTGGAGTGTTTACGAAAAAGTACGGGCATTTGAAAAAACGTCCCAAAAAACCCATGTAAGGGATTGGTGTGTTATGACAAAATTTCTAAGTGAGAAATTCATATAATTGTGGAATGTTGTCTTGACGCAATAGTTTATATATTACTAAAAACATTAAATAATGAAGTTGCGATTGATTTATTATTGTAATGCATGAAAATGTATAGGTAAGTGGTATGTTTTGGATCAAGTATCGGCATTTAAGAAAACATGTCAATAAACCTAAATAGTGTAATGGTGTAACGCAAAGCAAGTCATAGGAAAATAATCAGCATTTCAGAAAAACTGACAAAAAAAAACCTTTGTAAAGGAGTGGTGTTCGTATAAGGTGTGTAAAATTGTAAGAGTGGTGTTCTGCAATCCAAGTCATATGAAAAAATTTCTAAGTGACAAGTTCATATGATTGTGGATTGTTGTGTTGCCGGCATAGTTGATATAACATTGGATATATTGAATAATAAAGTTTATTAACTAAATTATTATTTTAATGCATGAAAATATACATACTTCTGGAGTGTTTACGAAAAAGTACGGGCATTTGAAAAAACGTCCCAAAAAACCCATGTAAGGGATTGGTGTGTTATGACAAAATTTCTAAGTGAGAAATTCATATAATTGTGGAATGTTGTCTTGACGCAATAGTTTATATATTACTAAAAACATTAAATAATGAAGTTGCGATTGATTTATTATTGTAATGCATGAAAATGTATAGGTAAGTGGTATGTTTTGGATCAAGTATCGGCATTTAAGAAAACATGTCAATAAACCTAAATAGTGTAATGGTGTCACGCAAAGCAAGTCATAGGAAAATAATCAGCATTTCAGAAAAACTGACAAAAAAAACCTTTGTAAAGGAGTGGTGTTCTGCAATCCAAGTCATATGAAAAAATTTCTAAGTGACAAGTTCATATGATTGTGGATTGTTGTGTTGCCGGCATAGTTGATATAACATTGGATATATTGAATAATAAAGTTTATTAACTAAATTATTATTTTAATGCATGAAAATATACATACTTCTGGAGTGTTTACGAAAAAGTACGGGCATTTGAAAAAACGTCCCAAAAAACCCATGTAAGGGATTGGTGTGTTATGACAAAATTTCTAAGTGAGAAATTCATATAATTGTGGAATGTTGTCTTGACGCAATAGTTTATATATTACTAAAAACATTAAATAATGAAGTTGCGATTGATTTATTATTGTAATGCATGAAAATGTATAGGTAAGTGGTATGTTTTGGATCAAGTATCGGCATTTAAGAAAACATGTCAATAAACCTAAATAGTGTAATGGTGTCACGCAAAGCAAGTCATAGGAAAATAATCAGCATTTCAGAAAAACTGACAAAAAAAACCTTTGTAAAGGAGTGGTGTTCTGCAATCCAAGTCATATGAAAAAATTTCTAAGTGACAAGTTCATATGATTGTGGATTGTTGTGTTGCCGGCATAGTTGATATAACATTGGATATATTGAATAATAAAGTTTATTAACTAAATTATTATTTTAATGCATGAAAATATACATACTTCTGGAGTGTTTACGAAAAAGTACGGGCATTTGAAAAAACGTCCCAAAAAACCCATGTAAGGGATTGGTGTGTTATGACAAAATTTCTAAGTGAGAAATTCATATAATTGTGGAATGTTGTCTTGACGCAATAGTTTATATATTACTAAAAACATTAAATAATGAAGTTGCGATTGATTTATTATTGTAATGCATGAAAATGTATAGGTAAGTGGTATGTTTTGGATCAAGTATCGGCATTTAAGAAAACATGTCAATAAACCTAAATAGTGTAATGGTGTCACGCAAAGCAAGTCATAGGAAAATAATCAGCATTTCAGAAAAACTGACAAAAAAAAACCTTTGTAAAGGAGTGGTGTTCTGCAATCCAAGTCATATGAAAAAATTTCTAAGTGACAAGTTCATATGATTGTGGATTGTTGTGTTGCCGGCATAGTTGATATAACATTGGATATATTGAATAATAAAGTTTATTAACTAAATTATTATTTTAATGCATGAAAATATACATACTTCTGGAGTGTTTACGAAAAAGTACGGGCATTTGAAAAAACGTCCCAAAAAACCCATGTAAGGGATTGGTGTGTTATGACAAAATTTCTAAGTGAGAAATTCATATAATTGTGGAATGTTGTCTTGACGCAATAGTTTATATATTACTAAAAACATTAAATAATGAAGTTGCGATTGATTTATTATTGTAATGCATGAAAATGTATAGGTAAGTGGTATGTTTTGGATCAAGTATCGGCATTTAAGAAAACATGTCAATAAACCTAAATAGTGTAATGGTGTCACGCAAAGCAAGTCATAGGAAAATAATCAGCATTTCAGAAAAACTGACAAAAAAAACCTTTGTAAAGGAGTGGTGTTCTGCAATCCAAGTAAAAAAAAATAATTCATATGATTATTCATAATATAAAAAAAATAATAAAATTATTAATAATATAAAATTATAGTAATATACAATATCGCATTTAAAAAACTTCAAACTATGTTAATATGTCAAAAATATGAAAAAAATCACATTCAGAAAACTGACAAAAAAACCTTTGTAAAAGAGTGGTGTTCTGCAATCCAAGTCATATGAAAAAATTTCTAAGTGACAAGTTCATATGATTGTGGATTGTTGTGTTGCCGGCATAGTTGATATAACATTGGATATATTGAATAATAAAGTTTATTAACTAAATTATTATTTTAATGCATGAAAATATACATACTTCTGGAGTGTTTACGAAAAAGTACGGGCATTTGAAAAAACGTCCCAAAAAACCCATGTAAGGGATTGGTGTGTTATGACAAAATTTCTAAGTGAGAAATTCATATAATTGTGGAATGTTGTCTTGACGCAATAGTTTATATATTACTAAAAACATTAAATAATGAAGTTGCGATTGATTTATTATTGTAATGCATGAAAATGTATAGGTAAGTGGTATGTTTTGGATCAAGTATCGGCATTTAAGAAAACATGTCAATAAACCTAAATAGTGTAATGGTGTCACGCAAAGCAAGTCATAGGAAAATAATCAGCATTTCAGAAAAACTGACAAAAAAAAACCTTTGTAAAGGAGTGGTGTTCTGCAATCCAAGTCATATGAAAAAATTTCTAAGTGACAAGTTCATATGATTGTGGATTGTTGTGTTGCCGGCATAGTTGATATAACATTGGATATATTGAATAATAAAGTTTATTAACTAAATTATTATTTTAATGCATGAAAATATACATACTTCTGGAGTGTTTACGAAAAAGTACGGGCATTTGAAAAAACGTCCCAAAAAACCCATGTAAGGGATTGGTGTGTTATGACAAAATTTCTAAGTGAGAAATTCATATAATTGTGGAATGTTGTCTTGACGCAATAGTTTATATATTACTAAAAACATTAAATAATGAAGTTGCGATTGATTTATTATTGTAATGCATGAAAATGTATAGGTAAGTGGTATGTTTTGGATCAAGTATCGGCATTTAAGAAAACATGTCAATAAACCTAAATAGTGTAATGGTGTACCGCAAAACAACTCATAGGAAAATAATCAGCATTTCGGAAAAACTGACAAAAAAAACCTTTGTAAAGGAGTGGTGTTCGTAATCCAAGTTATAAGAAAAAATTTCTAAATGAAAAGTTCATATGATTGTGGATTGTTGTCTTGCGGCATAGTTTATATATAACTAAAAACATAAGATAATAAAGTTGTGATTGATTTATTACTGTAATGCATGAAAATGTATAGGTAAGTGGTATGTTTTGGAACAAGTATCGGCATTTAAGAAAACGTGTCAAACATATTTGGTGTAATTATGTACCGCAAAGAAAGTCATAGAAAAAAATCAGCATATCAGAAAAAGTGACAAAAAACCTATGTAGAAGAGTGGTGTTCTGCAATCCAAGTCATATGAAAAAATTTCTAAGTGACAAGTTCATATGATTGTGGATTGTTGTGTTGCCGGCATAGTTGATATAACATTGGATATATTGAATAATAAAGTTTATTAACTAAATTATTATTTTAATGCATGAAAATATACATACTTCTGGAGTGTTTACGAAAAAGTACGGGCATTTGAAAAAACGTCCCAAAAAACCCATGTAAGGGATTGGTGTGTTATGACAAAATTTCTAAGTGAGAAATTCATATAATTGTGGAATGTTGTCTTGACGCAATAGTTTATATATTACTAAAAACATTAAATAATGAAGTTGCGATTGATTTATTATTGTAATGCATGAAAATGTATAGGTAAGTGGTATGTTTTGGATCAAGTATCGGCATTTAAGAAAACATGTCAATAAACCTAAATAGTGTAATGGTGTAACGCAAAGCAAGTCATAGGAAAATAATCAGCATTTCAGAAAAACTGACAAAAAAAACCTTTGTAAAGGAGTGGTGTTCTGCAATCCAAGTCATATGAAAAAATTTCTAAGTGACAAGTTCATATGATTGTGGATTGTTGTGTTGCCGGCATAGTTGATATAACATTGGATATATTGAATAATAAAGTTTATTAACTAATTATTATTTTAATGCATGAAAATATACATACTTCTGGAGTGTTTACGTAAAAGTACGGGCAATTGAAAAAACGTCCCAAAAAACCCATGTAAGGGATTGGTGTGTTATGACAAAATTTCTAAGTGAGAAATTCATATAATTGTGGAATGTTGTCTTGACGCAATAGTTTATATATTACTAAAAACATTAAATAATGAAGTTGCGATTGATTTATTATTGTAATGCATGAAAATGTATAGGTAAGTGGTATGTTTTGGATCAAGTATCGGCATTTAAGAAAACATGTCAATAAACCTAAATAGTGTAATGGTGTAAGCAAAGCAAGTCATAGGAAAATAATCAGCATTTCAGAAAAACTGACAAAAAAAACCTTTGTAAAGGAGTGGTGTTCTGCAATCCAAGTCATATGAAAAAATTTCTAAGTGACAAGTTCATATGATTGTGGATTGTTGTGTTGCCGGCATAGTTGATATAACATTGGATATATTGAATAATAAAGTTTATTAACTAAATTATTATTTTAATGCATGAAAATATACATACTTCTGGAGTGTTTACGAAAAAGTACGGGCATTTGAAAAAACGTCCCAAAAAACCCATGTAAGGGATTGGTGTGTTATGACAAAATTTCTAAGTGAGAAATTCATATAATTGTGGAATGTTGTCTTGACGCAATAGTTTATATATTACTAAAAACATTAAATAATGAAGTTGCGATTGATTTATTATTGTAATGCATGAAAATGTATAGGTAAGTGGTATGTTTTGGATCAAGTATCGGCATTTAAGAAAACATGTCAATAAACCTAAATAGTGTAATGGTGTACCGCAAAGCAAGTCATAGGAAAATAATCAGCATTTCAGAAAAACTGACAAAAAAACCTTTGTAAAGGAGTGGTGTTCCGCAATCCAAGTCATATGAAAAAATTTCTAAGTGACAAGTTCATATGATTGTGGATTGTTGTGTTGCCGGCATAGTTGATATAACATTGGATATATTGAATAATAAAGTTTATTAACTAAATTATTATTTTAATGCATGAAAATATACATACTTCTGGAGTGTTTACGAAAAAGTACGGGCATTTGAAAAAACGTCCCAAAAAACCCATGTAAGGGATTGGTGTGTTATGACAAAATTTCTAAGTGAGAAATTCATATAATTGTGGAATGTTGTCTTGACGCAATAGTTTATATATTACTAAAAACATTAAATAATGAAGTTGCGATTGATTTATTATTGTAATGCATGAAAATGTATAGGTAAGTGGTATGTTTTGGATCAAGTATCGGCATTTAAGAAAACATGTCAATAAACCTAAATAGTGTAATGGTGTAAGCAAAGCAACTCATAGGAAAATAATCAGCATTTCAGAAAAACTGACAAAAAAAACCTTTGTAAAGGAGTGGTGTTCGTAATCCAAGTTATAAGAATAAATTTCTTAATGAAAGGTTCATATGATTGTGGATTGTTGTCTTACCGGCATAGTTTATATATAACTAAAAACATAAGATAATAAAGTTGTGATTGCTTTATTACTGTAATGCATGAAAATGTATAGGTAAGTGGTATGTTTTGGAACAAGTATCGGCATTTAAGAAAACGTGTCAAACTTATTTGGTGTAATTATGTCCCGCAAAGAAAGTCATGGAAAAAAAATCAGTATATCAGAAAACGTGACAAAAACCTATGTAGAAGAGTGGTGTTCTGCAATCCAAGTCATATGAAAAAATTTCTAAGTGACAAGTTCATATGATTGTGGATTGTTGTGTTGCCGGCATAGTTGATATAACATTGGATATATTGAATAATAAAGTTTATTAACTAAATTATTATTTTAATGCATGAAAATATACATACTTCTGGAGTGTTTACGAAAAAGTACGGGCATTTGAAAAAACGTCCCAAAAAACCCATGTAAGGGATTGGTGTGTTATGACAAAATTTCTAAGTGAGAAATTCATATAATTGTGGAATGTTGTCTTGACGCAATAGTTTATATATTACTAAAAACATTAAATAATGAAGTTGCGATTGATTTATTATTGTAATGCATGAAAATGTATAGGTAAGTGGTATGTTTTGGATCAAGTATCGGCATTTAAGAAAACATGTCAATAAACCTAAATAGTGTAATGGTGTAAGCAAAGCAAGTCATAGGAAAATAATCAGCATTTCAGAAAAACTGACAAAAAAAAACCTTTGTAAAGGAGTGGTGTTCTGCAATCCAAGTCATATGAAAAAATTTCTAAGTGACAAGTTCATATGATTGTGGATTGTTGTGTTGCCGGCATAGTTGATATAACATTGGATATATTGAATAATAAAGTTTATTAACTAAATTATTATTTTAATGCATGAAAATATACATACTTCTGGAGTGTTTACGAAAAAGTACGGGCATTTGAAAAAACGTCCCAAAAAACCCATGTAAGGGATTGGTGTGTTATGACAAAATTTCTAAGTGAGAAATTCATATAATTGTGGAATGTTGTCTTGACGCAATAGTTTATATATTACTAAAAACATTAAATAATGAAGTTGCGATTGATTTATTATTGTAATGCATGAAAATGTATAGGTAAGTGGTATGTTTTGGATCAAGTATCGGCATTTAAGAAAACATGTCAATAAACCTAAATAGTGTAATGGTGTACAGCAAAGCAAGTCATAGGAAAATAATCAGCATTTCAGAAAAACTGACAAAAAAAAAACCTTTGTAAAGGAGTGGTGTTCTGCAATCCAAGTCATATGAAAAAATTTCTAAGTGACAAGTTCATATGATTGTGGATTGTTGTGTTGCCGGCATAGTTGATATAACATTGGATATATTGAATAATAAAGTTTATTAACTAAATTATTATTTTAATGCATGAAAATATACATACTTCTGGAGTGTTTACGAAAAAGTACGGGCATTTGAAAAAACGTCCCAAAAAACCCATGTAAGGGATTGGTGTGTTATGACAAAATTTCTAAGTGAGAAATTCATATAATTGTGGAATGTTGTCTTGACGCAATAGTTTATATATTACTAAAAACATTAAATAATGAAGTTGCGATTGATTTATTATTGTAATGCATGAAAATGTATAGGTAAGTGGTATGTTTTGGATCAAGTATCGGCATTTAAGAAAACATGTCAATAAACCTAAATAGTGTAATGGTGTACCGCAAAGCAAGTCATAGGACAATAATCAGCATTTCAGAAAAACTGACAAAAAAAACCTTTGTAAAGGAGTGGTGTTCTGCAATCCAAGTCATATGAAAAAATTTCTAAGTGACAAGTTCATATGATTGTGGATTGTTGTGTTGCCGGCATAGTTGATATAACATTGGATATATTGAATAATAAAGTTTATTAACTAAATTATTATTTTAATGCATGAAAATATACATACTTCTGGAGTGTTTACGAAAAAGTACGGGCATTTGAAAAAACGTCCCAAAAAACCCATGTAAGGGATTGGTGTGTTATGACAAAATTTGTAAGTGAGAAATTCATATAATTGTGGAATGTTGTCTTGACGCAATAGTTTATATATTACTAAAAACATTAAATAATGAAGTTGCGATTGATTTATTATTGTAATGCATGAAAATGTATAGGTAAGTGGTATGTTTTGGATCAAGTATCGGCATTTAAGAAAACATGTCAATAAACCTAAATAGTGTAATGGTGTACCGCAAAGCAAGTCATAGGAAAATAATCAGCATTTCAGAAAAACTGACAAAAAAAAACCTTTGTAAAGGAGTGGTGTTCTGCAATCCAAGTCATATGAAAAAATTTCTAAGTGACAAGTTCATATGATTGTGGATTGTTGTTTTGAGGTATAGTGTCTGTTGAATAAAAATAAACTTTATTAAGAACGATTCAACTTCAGCTTTTATAGAATGACAAAATGAAAAATCAGGCAGATTAAAAATTTGGTGTATGACAAAAGAGATTATCATATAATTACTAATGCAAATCATATGATTTAAGTTGTGTTGCCGGCATAGTTGATATAACATTGGATATATTGAATAATAAAGTTTATTAACTAAATTATTATTTTAATGCATGAAAATATACATACTTCTGGAGTGTTTACGAAAAAGTACGGGCATTTGAAAAAACGTCCCAAAAAACCCATGTAAGGGATTGGTGTGTTATGACAAAATTTCTAAGTGAGAAATTCATATAATTGTGGAATGTTGTCTTGACGCAATAGTTTATATATTACTAAAAACATTAAATAATGAAGTTGCGATTGATTTATTATTGTAATGCATGAAAATGTATAGGTAAGTGGTATGTTTTGGATCAAGTATCGGCATTTAAGAAAACATGTCAATAAACCTAAATAGTGTAATGGTGTCACGCAAAGCAAGTCATAGGAAAATAATCAGCATTTCAGAAAAACTGACAAAAAAAAACCTTTGTAAAGGAGTGGTGTTCTGCAATCTCAAGTCATATGAAAAAATTTCTAAGTGACAAGTTCATATGATTGTGGATTGTTGTGTTGCCGGCATAGTTGATATAACATTGGATATATTGAATAATAAAGTTTATTAACTAAATTATTATTTTAATGCATGAAAATATACATACTTCTGGAGTGTTTACGAAAAAGTACGGGCATTTGAAAAAACGTCCCAAAAAACCCATGTAAGGGATTGGTGTGTTATGACAAAATTTCTAAGTGACAAGTTCATATAATTGTGGATTGTTGTGTTGACGGCATAGTTGATATTACTACTGGATATATTCAATAATAAAGTTTATTGACTAAATTATTATTTGTAAGTGCATGAAAATATACAGTACTTCTGGAGGGTTTACGAAAAAGTACCGGCATTTGAAAAAACATCGCAAAACACCCATGTAAGGTATTGGTGTGTTATGACAAAATTTGTAAGTGACAAGTTCATATGATTGTGGATTGTTGTGTTGCCGGCATAGTTGATATAACATTAGATATATTGAATAATAAAGTTTATTAACTAAATTATTATTTTAATGCATGAAAATATACATACTTCTGGAGTGCTTACGAAAAAGTACGGGCATTTGCAAAAACATCCCAAAACACCCATGTAAGGGATTGGTGTGTTATGACAAAATTTCTAAGTGACAAGTTCATATGTTTGTGGATTGTTGTGTTGCCGGCATAGTTGATATAACATTGGATATATTGAATAATAAAGTTTATTAATTAAATTATTATTTTAATGCATGAAAATATACATACTTCTGGAGTGTTTACGAAAAAGTACGGGCATTTCAAAAAACGTTCCAAAAAACTCATGTAAGGGATTGCTGTGTTATGACAAAATTTGTAAGTGAGAAATGCATATAATTGTGGAATCTTGTCTTGTCGCAAAAGTTTATATATTACTAAAAACATTACATACTGAACTTGCGATTGATTTATTATTGTAATGCATGAAAATGTATAGGTAAGTGGTATGTATTGGATCAAGTATCGGCATTTAAGAAAACATGTCAATAAACCTAAATAGTGTAATGGTGTAAGCAAAGCAAGTCATAGGAAAATAATCAGCATTTCAGAAAAACTAACAAAAAAAAAACCTTTGTAAAGGAGTGATGCTCTGCAATCCAAGTCATATGAAAAAATTTCTAAGTGACAAGTTCATATGATTGTGGATTGTTGTGTTGCCATAGGAAAATAATCAGCATTTCAGAAAAGCTGACAAAAAAAAAACCTTTGTAAAGGAGTGGTGTTCTGCTATCCAAGTCATATGAAAAAATTTCTAAGTGACAAGTTCATATGATTGTGGATTGATGTGCTGCCGGCGTAGTTGATACAAGATTGAAAATATTGAATAATAAAGTTTATTAACTAAATTATTATTTTAATGCATAAAAATATACATACTTCTGGAGTGTTTACGAAAAAGTACGGGCATTTGAAAAAACATCCAAAAAAACCCATGTTAGGGATTGGTGTGTTATGACAAAATTTGTAAGTGAGAAATTCATATAATTGTGGAGAGTTGTCTTGTCGCAAAAGTTTATATATTACTAAATACATTACTATTTATTAATGGTGTAAGCAAAGCAAGTCATAGGAAAATAATCAGCATTTCAGAAAAACTGACAAAAAAAAAACCTTTGTAAAGGAGTGGTGTTCTGATATCCAAGTCATATGAAAAAATTTCTAAGTGACAAGTTCATATGATTTGGGATTGTTGTGTTGCCGGCATAGTTGATATAACATTGGATATATTCAATAATAAAGTTTATTAACTAAATTATTATTTTAATGCATGAAAATATACATACTTCTGGAGTGTTTACGAAAAAGTACGGGCATTTGAAAAAACGTCCCAAAAAACCCATGTAAGGGATTGGTGTGTTATGACAAATTTTCTAAGTGAGAAATGCATATAATTGTGGAATCTTGTCTTGACGCAATAGTTTATATATTACAAAAAGCATTAAATAATGAAGTTGCGATTGATTTATTATTGTAATGCATGAAAATGTATAGGTAAGTGGTATGTTTTGGATCAAATATCGGCATTTAAGAAAACATGTCAATAAACCTAAATTGTGTAATGGTGTACCGCAAAGCAAGTCATGGCACAATAATCAGCATTTCAGAAAAACAGACAAAAAAAAACCTTTGTAAAGGAGTGGTGTTCTGCAATCCAAGTCATATGAAAAAATTTCTAAGTGACAAGTTCATATGATTGTGGATTGTTGTGTTGCCGGCATAGTTGATATAACGATTGGATATATTGAATAATAAAGTTTATTAACTAAATTATTATTTTAATGCATGAAAATATACATACTTCTGGAGTGCTTACGAAAAAGTACGGGCATTTGAAAAAACATCCCAAAACACCCATGTAAGGGATTGGTGTGTTATGACAAAATTTCTAAGTGACAAGTTCATATGATTGTGGATTGTTGTGTTGCCGGCTCAGTTGATATAACATTGGATATATTGAATAATAAAGTTTATTAACTAAATTATTATTTTAATGCATGAAAATATACATACTTCTGGAATGTTTACGAAAAACTACGGGCATTTCAAAAGACGTTCCAAAACTCATGTAAGGGATTGCTGTGTTATGACAAAATTTGTAAGTGAGAAATGCATATAATTGTAGAATGTTGTCTTGACGCAATAGTTTATAAGTTAACGAGTGCCCATCGCACGTAACAACTTAAGACTTTATGTTTATGTAAGACAGTTGCGCGCATGGTGCTGAAGCGGCGAATGCCTCAGTTCAGCGCCCTAATCGCAGCGGTCAGCGACGGTAACCTGATCCCTTTCGCATGTCGTAAGAGCAGCGTTATCGCTTATGCTGAAGTCGGCTTGCCGACTATGACATTGTAGCTTATGCTGTGTCAGCTTGGTGGGTAGCTTAAGCTTTGACAATTGTATCTTTAGAATAGCCTCTTTCCGACTCGCCTTAGAGCGGAATTTCAGTTCTGTTCGAGATTCCAAAGCGAACGCCAGCTTTACAATAAATATTAATTCGAGTAAACAATTTGTGTTTCAATTGTGTCGGAGACATTGTACCAGCTGAGCTCTTTATCGAGTTATAAGTACCGATAATACCTCTCGTCGGTCACCTAGCAGCATCAAGCATCGCGGGACTGATCATCATCGCATCCACTCATCGTCGGACAGACTCATTAAGAATAATTGGCGCCCAACAGCGGATGAAACCCGCGACCCCAAAAAACCAACAATAGTTAGGATTAAGCCCTGCAAATAACATGTAAGTCGTTTAGTCAACTAAACGATTTTAAGTGATATTAAGAATATGAAATAATAAAAAAAAAAGTGAAAGGAATTGAGCTAAGCAAGTTGTGAAAATCATCTCGAAAAATCCCAGCTTAGCACATTCTAACCATACCGATTAACATCGGCCATAGGTAACTCTGTGAATAAAGTGTCAATTACATAGGTTAAGGGTACAAGCTAATGAGCTTCCCAGGACCCTATAGGGAAATTAAGAGAGAATATATCAGCGACGACGACTGGGACTCAAAATCGGAGGCCAGTTAGAAGACACAGCAGACATGACCCAAACCAGATTCAAACGCTCATAAATCAGGCGTTGGCACAGCAGGAGGTTAGGTTGAGGGAAGAATTTGACGCTAGGTTAAATTCTGTAAACCAAAGGGTAAATAGCTTACGCCTTGAGGCACCTCAGGTTGAAGCATACCAAAGAATCTCGATCGACCCCAATGTGGGATGTAGTATACCCCTAGACTGTGTAAAATCTATTCCCGAGTTCAATGGTACGCAGGACGAATATGTCCACTGGAGACAGTCCGTCATAGATGCGTACGAGCTTTTCAGACCCTACATAGGCAGCAACGCTCACTACCAAGCGGTTAACATAATAAGAAACAGAATTAAGGGTATTGCATGAGCCTTGCTATCTTCATACAACACAGTTCTAAATTTTGATGCTATAATAGCAAGATTAGACTGTACGTATGCTGATAGAACATCGCTTAGAATCCTCCGTCAACAGCTAGAGATAGTCCGACAGGGCGACTCTACCTTGATGCAGTATTATGACGAGGTTGAACGCAAGCTAACTCTGGTCACGAACAAGGTGGTAATGACCCATGATCAGGAGAGAGCAGTAATGCTAAATGAGAAGGTTAGGAATGATGCACTGCACTCATTCATCTCAGATAAAACCCACGCAACTGAGGGTAATAGAAACCAAAGACGCTTATATGAGAAGCAGATAAAGAGTAACGATGACGAACGCGGCCAAGAGAAAAACCCCCACTATACCAAAAAACAGGGCAGGCAGCAGCAGCAGAAAAGCTATGCGAATAGTAGCAACAAAGTAGATCAGGGTCAACAACAACAAGAACCTATGGACGTCGATGCGTCAATAGCAAAGTATAGACAACAAACGCAATACAGTAAGGATCATGCAGGAAACTCGAAAGTAGAAAGAGCTCAAGGCCAAAAAAGACCAAATTCATCTGAACGTGTGTCAGGCCAAAGGCGTCAGCGGGTGCACACTACTGTGCAACATAACCCCGGCGATGACAACCACAGCTACAGTAAAACAACAACAAGAGAGGTTGCCGAGGTCGATGACGATTCCGATTCGGCGACAGGGGATGATTCCATTAATTTTTTAGGGAACGCTCCAGGCTACCGTTCGTCGAACGGCAGCTGGCAGGGAGAAATGTAAGAATTTTAATCGACACCGGGGCGGCCAAAAACTATATTAGACCCTTAACAGTGCTAAAAAACGTAAGGCCAGTTTAATTAACATTTTCGGTGTAACAACATCATTCTTCCTATTAAACTCCCTGGCTCCATTCGACGGTATCATAGGCTTCGACTTGCTAACGCAGATAGGAGCAACTTTGAATGCCGAACATGGCACAATAAATTATGGGACTGAGTACGAAAAACTGCAGCACCACATATGCGACAATGTAAACTTTACAAATGTCGATGATATTGCCGTGCCAGAAGCCATAAGGGCCGACTTTAGTAACATGATCCTAAACAGAGCAAAGGCATTTTTAGCTTCTAACGAAGCACTGCCGTTCAATACTTCTGTGGTGGCCACAATACGCACAATAGACAATGAGCCACTCTACTCTAAACATTACCCGCACCTTATGGGTGTTGCTGACTTCGTAAAAAACGAAATCAAAGAACTAATGCGAAATGGCATTATCAGACCATCAAAGTCGCCCTACAACAGCCCGACATGGGTTGTCGATAAAAAAGGTCGTGACGAAAATGGCAACAAAAATAAACGCCTAGTTATCGACTTTAGGAAACT